>JARHVA010002682.1:2235000-2392500 GCA_037957365.1 Torreya grandis
GAAGAGTTGTGGTGATTTTTACTTAATTTTTTGTAACTATGCAGGCTCTTGGGTTAGGAAGGTAACATGTCCAAACCCTATTGAATGTGAGGAGAAATACACTATGTACTAACCAAGATAACTATGTAGGTAAAATATAGAACTATCATGATAGGTTCACTTGAAGAAACTGAATTAACCATTACACATGGATTATAAATTCATTTATATAGACTTTTTCAAGTTTTCTCAAGTTGTTTCCATGTAAGAAAATGAATGATCGAAAGGGAATGAATAATGTTCATGCCCTCATCATGAATACATGTTTTATTATATCATTTTGATAAATTTAGAATAAAATGCATGATAAAAAATGAATGAACAATGTTCATGCTCCCATCATGATCCCTTATCTAATATGTGTGAATTGGAATGACAATCATTTTCTACTAAAATAAAAAATGATTGATGTTTATGTTTTCATTAACTAATATCATTCCTCATGAATATTAAAATGTGTATATATGTGCATGAACTAGCCTCATGCACCATGAAACTATACAAACTGATATGAATGTTATGTATCTATATGTTAAATTTTAGAACATGTATGTGTATGTGTAAACCTGTAACTCTTTTTATTCTAAACTCTATGCATATGACCATGTATATGTACCCAACTATGTATGAATTTATTTTCAAATGTTTATAAAGTGACTGCATATGCATGGCATATTCCCACATTATTTATATAAATGTGCCAATATTTTTCATAAATATAAACCATTTGATATTTAAACAATTTTGAATAGCTTAAATTTGTACTCTGATTTGACTTTCTTCTCATGGAGGCTTATAATACACCCCCCCCCCCCCCCCCCCCCCCCCCCCCACTCCCCGACTTTTGGGATGAAGGATGCATCTTGTAAGTCACTCATCTCAAAATAAGATTCTATTATAACATTACATGTATAAAGATAACATCATGTAATATCATGTGAACATGTGGAGAGTATGCCATCATAGTAATATATGTGTCAATCAAGGCATCTATGTCACATATGTAATATAGGGAATGCAAGTGTTGCATACACACACACACACACGTATATATATATATATATATATATATATATATATATATATATATATATATATATATCTATATATATATATATACATATATATATATGTATGTATATGTACATATATACATATATACATATATATGTATATACATATATATATATATATATATATGTATGTATATACATATATACATATATAGATATGTATATACATATATACATATATATATGTATATACATATATATATATATATATATATATATATATATACACACACATATACATACACACACACACACACACACACATATATATATATATATGTATGTATGTATGTATGTATGTATATATGTATATATGTATGTGTATGTCTATATATATGTATATACATGTATATATATATATATATATATATATATATATATATATATATATATATATATATATAAGGATCTATAGATTATACTATGTAGTAAAAGTGCATGATACAAATCATGACACCAATAAATGTAAGTAATATCAACAAGCATAATTTTTAGTGTCACACATAGGGCCAAGGGACACATACAAGGGACATAAATATGTCAAAAAAAAAAAGGCCAAGGGACATGTGTAAGGAAACATAAATATGTTATAAACAAGAGACATCAAGGATGTCACATCAAGAAAGGCCAAGAACCACACTCAAGGGACATAAAGATGTTGCAAACAAGGCCAAGAGACACACACAATAGACAAGAAAAAGTAGCATATCTAGTAAAAGAGTAATAACATCAATGGATCATATAATAAGGAAACTAATCTATACCATCCATATGTATCAATGTCACAACATAGTATAATATAATATACAATTACCATTTTGTAATATATAAGTAACTAGGAATGCATGTATTTGAACATTGTAAAAATGTCATAGAAATATATAACCTATAATAGTGAATGTTTTGGAATAATATGCCCCTAGTATTGACATGGCCATTGGGTATAGGAAATTCCAAAATTTATGTCCATGTGTAATCTATATGTTCTACATCACACTCATATATATTGAAATGCATATGTGTATGAAAATAATATGCCATCTACCAAACATGTGATAAATAACATATGTAAACATTGTAATCTAGTGATCATGTCATGCTTAGGTCCTTATTTTATATTTTTTGAATCTTTGAATATTTTATTTTATTTTATGATTATTTGTTTATTTTGTATTTTAAGAATATTTTAGGATTGGAAAAACTAACCAATGATATCATCAATGAGATGATCATGGGAAGTGATTTTATTAAATAGTGTAAGGTACCCCTATTATGGATGAGAGGGAGTGTCATAAAATAATATTAAGTAATGTGATGTGACATAACTGTCATGATCACTACTCATAAAATTCAGTGTATGATGGGTAACAATGGATGGATGAGGATTATTTTGGGTATGTAGTATAGTATGATAATGTGTCACTAACTATGCTTAGTATGGAAGATATTAAAATATTCATTTAGTATGTACTATGGGACATGTGGCTATGGTGGGTCCTGAATAACTCTATGATTTTATCAACACTAAATAGTTGGTTGTCTAGTAGCCCAATTATGTTCCTATGAATCAGGTGTATAGATAAATCCATTATATGTGTAACAATTGACTATGTATAATGATCCTAGATAGGTGTACCAACCATCTATGCAAAATGATCTTGAATAAGTGTACCAACCATACATTTATAATGAATTTGAGTGGGTGTAACAATAAATAATGGTGGTGGTGGGGGTGAAGGTGGAGATATCATTGGATGTATAGGGTAATCATAATGTACACCTATAACTATGACTACCCTATTTCAATATATGTGCTTTAGACATTGATTCACTATAGATAGTACTACACAAACATTTTTCATCTAAGGGAGTCCTAACCAAATATTAAAAGGACCCATTTTTTTTTATAACTAACAAGAGTATGGATAATATGGTGGAACCTATTTGAATAGATAATACTATGTGTCCTAAGGTATTTTATTTATGTTTTTATAATCCATTAATTGATTTTGATGTATCTTATGAAACCTATCGTGTTTACCCAAGACAATGGACAATGGTCATCATGAAAACATTCTCACTTGAAACTTTTTTTATCATGACATTGTGTATGGGTTTTTCATAAATATAGTAACATATTAAGATTACATCAAATATGAACCATCATCCATTATCTCATTGTCATTGAATGTGATCATAGGAAGTTGTGGTGAAGTATCATTAAGTGTATTAATAATATCATCTATTAGATGATAATACATTATCAATGGAGGATTCATAATGTACCTATGAACTATCCATATTTTATGTTATGTCATGTTTATGAAATAGATCATTAAATAAATTCAAATTTGTATTTCCATTGTGTTGTGGTCTAGAATCCTATGTAAGGGTGCGTATATTGATAATGTTGTCATCTATAAGATCATGCATATTATGTATTAGTTTTAAGAATTTATTTTTTGAATGTATTGCAATATGATGATAATCATAATATACATTTCCATCATAATTTCTTGGTTTATACCTATTTGGATTAATAATTTTGGAGGAAATAAGTGTGATAAGTTTACACTCAAGTAACTTATTTAGTAATATGTGAGGAGGTGATGGAAATACTGAGAAATACCTCTTCATTGGAGCTATCAATTGTAAATAATTTTTAAATTGTGACACTGTATTGAATATAATATTTTCCTCATTCTTATTATCATTCAATTTTAAAATATAAATTGGGTTGCTTTGAAACTTTTTTTTGAAGTTATCATAGGATTGGATGCATACTTGAGTTTGTTCAAAGATATTAGCTTGAATTATATATCCCATACTATATATCATATCTCATCGAATGACTTGAATCTATTTCATATAATTGACTTATGGAGCTTTTTGAGAAAGATTTGATAGAATATATTTTGTAATTCATTTCTAGAAATAATGTTGGTCATATTGTCTACCATGGTTTTGTACCAAAGTACATAATCATTTTTTGGTTCATTGGATCATCACTTGAGTTTATAAATTAGATGGTAGGATATATTATCATTAATTTTGATGAAAAAGTGTGTTAAGAATTAATTTTAAAATGGTTTGAATTCTCTTAATAATTATATGGGATATCATAGAACCATTTTAATTCATAATCCTTAAGACTTCTTGGATATAGTTTATCATTGTATGCATAGTCTAAACATATTGTGTTGAATTATCTAAGGTGTTTCTTAGGATCAACTTTACATTTGTATAATGGGATATTTGAAGATACAATATTTTTGGTATATGATATACTTATATCTCAAGGGATAATGGGTTATGGATCAGGGCATGTGAATTCATAGAAAGACTAGCTCTTGATGTAAATTTCTTTAGTTGCATCACCTTAACACATAAAATTATATAATATTCTTAAGGGGACATGTAGTAGGTGAGATTTGTAAAAGAATACACACACTAATCATGGTATGGGTAAATGTTGACTACGTAGGAATAGGTATGAAGATCTATAGGATACTTCACATTTTCCCCAAAACTTGGGGGCATGTCACATATGTCACTTAAGGTATAGGTGTAGGGATGGTACCAATAGTAGAGATTTGAACACCTTATGTGAAAGCTTGGGTTAATTTTTTCCTCTCATATCTAACTATATATAACATTTCATCAATTTGATTTGGATTCATGAACTCTCTATAATCAACAACATCTGATTGATCTTTATTAGTTGTATTATTAGTCTCATCATTAATGACAAGTCCATCAATAGGGTGGATAGTATGTGTTATATAATCTATATTAGAATGTATAAAGGAGCTTATAAATTAAATTTACAATCTATTATTAAAAATATCCATCTCTAATTATATGTTATAATAATAGGATCTTAGGAAGGCTTGTGATTTTTTATTGTTAATTTTAGGTTTATTGGTGTATTTATATTTGATCCTTTTGGCCCATTTGCTTTAGTTTTTTTAATCAAAATAAGATACACTATCCATGTAGAAAAATATGAAAATATTACCTTCATTAATTGAGTTAACCAATAATATTCACTCAATATGACTAGATTAATGTTTATTATTAGGGAATAATCATACATTAGGTCTAAAAATAAAGCCATAAGGCTTGAAATTTGAAACTCTAGAAGGATGAAACCATAATGAATATCTAAGGATAAAGGTGAAAATATTATTTGTGTTTTGAAATAAAATATCAAATCATGATACCCCATGACAAAAAATGTGGAAAACATTTATTTTGTATAGATTTTAGAAATGAGATTTTAAAACCTTAGAATGAAAAAAATAAAACCTTATAAGTATGAAACCCTAATGAAAACCTAGTGTTTTGGCATGATTCAATATTTTTACAAGTTAACCAATATTTTATAACATAATTTATATTAATATAATAAAAACTAACCATAATAGGATAAAGCACTATAGAATAATTTAGATATTGAAATATGATATTCAAACGTACATCTAAATGTAAAATATTGAAACTAATTGCAAATATTTTAAAAGTGGCATATGCTAAATATATTAAGTTAAAAAAGGGATGATTACTTATATTTTATATATTAATATTTTATATTTCATGTATTTTTAAAGTGGAAATCAAGACAAAGTAGGCATGTAGTTTATTTGGTTATATAACTGATTCTTTGTCTATGTAGGACCAATTCCACAAATGTGGGTCAGTATCATTAGTTGATACTAACATGTGTTGGTTAGTACCTAATTATGTATAAATAAATAATTATTACCATATTCTCACCTATTCCTATAAATATATTATTTTTATTTGTGATCCTAAACCTTGATGATTAGCACAACTCAAAAATTTAGTCTCATTTGCCTTGAACCCCTAAGTGTGGTTGTGAGGGATAAAAGCCAAAAAAACTAGGAAAGTATAATAGGATGATCTAAACCCAATCACCCCCCATTTAATTATTGATTTATTACTAAGTATTTTATACTCTGATGAGGGAAATAAAGCCACACATGGTTATCCCACTTAGTGTGATTCCATAATTATGCTCATTCACTATATGTATACAACTAGTGATTTGGCTTTGATACTTGACAATGTGGAAGAATAGGGTAGAGTTTTTCAATTTGTAATAATATATAGATGTATTCCATATAAGTTACAAGTTTTTTTTGAATTAGACCTTGATTTGTTTATATATGAGTTTAATTGGGTAATTTCCCATGCTTTTAACACATTAGGAAAAATGGATAACCCTAATTAAAGGTTTAATTTTGAAAATTACATGATACTGGGAGAGGGTTAGTTGTGACCAAATCATGACAGTATCAAATAGTGATACTAACTAAATCTAGTGGAGCTGATCTATGTATAAGAATACTTAACCAATAATCTAGAGATTTATATGTAGGATATTTAATAAGTTTGAATTATACAGTGAGATTCCTATAGGTGTGTAACAATTGAATAGAAGGATCAACTCATAATATAAAATGTAAGTGTTAGATAATTTTGGATTAAGACATTGATTATGTGCTCAATTCATGTGTTATAAACATGTTTCAATTTTGTCATTGTTAAGTATGAAATACTAGATTATAGTATCTAAAACAACAAACCTAGAAAGTCTATATTGTGTCAAAATAATTTTTCTTGGCAGGGCATATTTCCTCTTATGGCCAAACCTTGGCATAAGGATTTTAATCCTCTCTCGGAATCCTTTAACAAGATCCCTATATGGGTGCGGCTCCCTTATCTTCCGATACATTTGTGGCAAGAGGCAGTTTATAAAACCATAGGAAACGCAATAGGGGAGTTTTTATATGAAGAAGATAGTTCGAAGAGTTACCACTCGACTTGTGCATGATTTCTGGTCGATCTAGATGTTTCAAAGGGCCTTCCTGAGGCGATTTGCATTGATTCCCCAAGGGGTACCTGGACACAAATCTTGGATTACGAGGGGATACCCTTTCGATGCAGGAAGTGTCACCAGACAGGACATATTGCTGCTCGTTGTGGTGCTGGGAAAACCATCCCCAGACGTTCACCTTCTTGGTGGCCAAAGGATCTCTCTGAACATAGCATGGACAAATAACCTATGGAAACAACAACATAATCCGAGACCGAGAATGAGGATAGGTTGCAATCTGAATCAAAAGATGAAGAGGAATCACCGGAGAATCATTCAAATGAAGCTTCTGAGGAGGCTGTTGTTAGTGATACAGCTGAGCCTGAGGAGGAGGTGGTGGTCTCTTCCCCTGTTTTGAAGGATCTTTCTAAGAACCAGACTGTGTTTGACTTTCATAAGGAGTTAATGCCTATTTGTGTCCAAAGATCAGTGTCTTTTGAGGCATGGGTTGCTGAGGCAGCTAAGGTAGAGGAAGGGTGGACAGCAGTTAGAAGAAAGAAGTCTAAGCCTTTGGTCCCTCCTCTAGATATGAATCTTCGGTCATGCAAAAAGAAAAATCTTAACTTAAAAGATTCATCCAAAGTTCCATTCTGCTGAGTGGTTTTTTGGGGGCAGTAAACTGGTCACTTTTTTGGTTTACTGGTTACTGGTTTGGAAGGTTATTTAGCATGCTATTCCAGTTGGTAAACTTTTAGATCAGTGTTTTGACAGCTATTTTTTTATGGTCTTTTTTGTTGGTAACAGGTCCCTGTAAAACCTGGTTTTGGTTCTGTTCTGTAACCAGGTTCCTTTGTTAACCTGGTTGTGATTTAAGGTTAATTTTTCTCCTTGTATAGGGTTTCGGGGTTCCTTCAAAACCTGATTTTACCATAATCTAAAACAAACCTAGATTCTCAAAAAAATTATCAACTATTAAATATTTGACTTACCTAATTATACTAAACCAAGTTTCAAAACTGCAAAATATTTTTCCATATTTATTAGAAATAAAATATTTTTATACAATGCTTAAGTAGTCTAAATGGATATCAAAAGAGAGTAGCACCCTATCCACCTCATACACTCCAATGGTTTTTATAAGTGTGTTCATGGTATTTATCAACATTATTAGAATGGAATATTCAACTTACTCAACTATTTATTTGGGATTGATAATGTCTATAAATTACAATAGTACCATTTGTATAAATTTATAGTGTTAGGTTAGTAAGATAATGAGAATAAATTGTTACATCAATAGATAATCATTCATAAGTTATTTTCACTTGAGAAGAGAAATTCATGAGAAACAACCACATGTAATTAGCATAACCATATCACTATTGAAGGGATATAATAAAATAGTCTTTATAATAGGAATTCATATGCAATAATATATTGATATCATATGTGATATGAGAAATTTTATCTAATATTTTTGTTGAAAAAAATAGGGGTTAGTACTTAGACCTTTATCCTTTAATGGAAATTTTACTGGGTTAGACCATTATTGATATTTTACCCTCTACCATATGATATAATTAATATGATTTTTATTGGGTGCATTGAGCATACCAACTCATCTATAACAATACCATTTATAATTGGTTTCTATAACTAAACAAGGAAATATTAATTCCATAACATGGCATAGTAGTATAAGCCAAGAAGTTAGATAAACCATTACTAGCATGAAATAATAATTATAATGAATACAACTTCCTTTGATCTAGTTCAAACAACTAAGTAACCTTAACATTTAATATGTTATTATTAGGATGCCTTTAGTGGAGGTTTATATTATTGATAAACTCTTTCCTACTATAATGGATTAAAACCAATCCTACAAGAATAAAATATTCCCATGATTTCTATAATTCATATAATATATACAATTTTATTATTTATTAAAAAAATCAAATTCATCCTTTTAGTTGAGTATAAAATAAACAAATCAAAATAAACTTATTTTTCTAGAAGGCACATGACCAATTAGTGCTCCAAGTGTAAATAAGAATATTGTATACATAGACTTAGATAAATATTCTTATTTACACTTAAACTATTCTTATTTACCTTAAAATAACTAGGTAAAACCTTAAACTCTTACCATAAAATAAGTATACAATAACTAATATGGTATAAGGTTTGGGCATAACCATAAAATAACTAGGTAGAAGGCACATGACCAATTAGTGTTTCTAGGTATAAGTAATATGGTAGAAGGTTTGTGCATAACCATAAAATAACTAGGTAAAACCTTAAACTCTTACCTTCCACCACCTATTTCTCATGCCTACCCCAAAACCATTGGATCCTAAGTACAAGAAACACATATGGAATGGCCACTCAACATATTTCATAAGTTGGAATAAAATGAAGAAAAAACTTACTTCACACCCTCAACATCTGCTTATTAATCCATAAAATTCCCAAAAAAATTACTTCAATTTATCCTTTCTTTCCTCTTTCTTTTCCTTACTGTGTGTTCCAATATTTTGAAAAATCCTTCGTATAACAAGGAAAAGGCTTGTCAATCAATGAATTATAGGTATTTTAATTTGTAGAGGAGTGGGAAATCAATTTTGATAATTTTATTAATGTATTCATCATGGAATTTAATTCCTTATCTCATTATGCTTCATTCAAAATATAAAATCATTCTATTTATTATTTTTAACCTTTTTTAAGTCTTATTCTCCCATTCACCCTTTACATTTTTCGTTTTTTCTCAGCATTTTCATTTTTATAATACTTTAATGTATACATCAAACATTAAATGATTATTCCATTTCAAAGTATTTTCTCGCTTGAATGTTTACCAATAATGTTTTGAAATTGATGGGATCACATTACAATCAACCCACATGTGTCATGATTAGGCCACATGTGAAAATGCTTCCCATGGTTAAAATAAAATATCACCAACAAAGCCAATCAAAATTGATTAATAATCACAAACCTAGTATAGGGAAACAAATCAAAAATATGAATATAAATGGAGACACAACACATTAAAAGTATATCACAATACAAAACAAGTAACAATAAAGGTGGAATCAAATAAACTCTCTTTCCATCTCATTACCTAACATCTACCTGCATAGGGGTGAAAATGTCCTTGTGAGATTGCTCTACTACTAATATTAGCTGATCCAATTTGGATGGTGTTGGTTGAATATTTTGTCTTTCAGCGTACTAGTAAACAAAATAGGTCTTATCAGCTAAAACAAGAAGATTAATCTTCCTAATGTGTAAGTTTATCACATCAGAAGGAGACTACTCTCTCCTCTCATCAAGGGGAGGTTCCCTATGGATATGCTATGTATATGTATAAATAGAAAATAATACTCAGGGATATGACCAGACATCCATCTCTCTTTCTTCAGAGATGATGTATACAAAACAAAGGAAAAACTCAAGGGAATGACAAACAACTCTCCTCTTCTTTCAGAAGAACTATTCAGCTAGCCACAAGAATACTCCTAGAAATAAAAGCAGAATGTAACTAAGAGTATGGTAACCAACAAATCGAGACAGAGCACAAAGTCTCTACCTAAAATTCTTAAGAGTAATATACAAAGGGCAATGAAAGATCA
This sequence comes from Torreya grandis, assembly GCA_037957365.1. NCBI lineage: Eukaryota > Viridiplantae > Streptophyta > Pinopsida > Cupressales > Taxaceae > Torreya > Torreya grandis. The sequence goes on from JARHVA010002682.1 coordinate 2,245,590, forward strand.
AAGTCTTTTCAAAGTCCTTTACACAGCAATAAAAAGAAAACACACTGAAGGTAGCTATGGGGGCACAAAGTCTCTCCATAGTTGATTCTTCAGGACACCTTCCTCACTAATTTTACTAATCCTACTTATTAAATTAATGAAATAGAAAAGATATCACAACACAAAGTCTAAAAAAGTCCCTTGCTTTCATTAACAGAATATGATCAACAGACTGAGCACAAAGTCTCAATGATGCCTCTCAATTTTAGCAAAGTTTTGTTCAGATTATCAAAAAGAAGATCCAATTACAATGAAAGAAAGTCCCTTATATAGCCACTTGAAGAAGGACTCATGAATAGTAATACATCATGATGCATTGGGAAATGTTAGAAAGATAGGCTAGAACTTTGGGGCATTTTAGCCATTTGATCTTTTCAATGTAGATAAACAAGCCACGCAATTGAAAGATTACAACTTTCAATGTCCAACCGGCAGTCTAATCTTATCTTTATCATTCCTCCTTTCCAGATTAATTGAATCGGGTCTTGGATTCATCCATTATTTTGTCTTTCCTCACTTTTAGCTATTTTTTGTCTTGAATTCTGGGAATGCATTTGGGTCTATAAATCCAAAGGATTAATGGCTATTTTACTGTCTTTAAAATTGACATTCACATGCCCATCAATGTGATCTCAATGGCTAGTTCACTATCTTGAATTTGATGTCTTTGGGAGTGTCACCCCTTGGTCTTATTTTGTCTTTAGACTTTACCCTTCTAGATTGGACTTGCCCTTTTGGGCCTTGAGAAATGGCATGTGTCAAGTCAGAATGATCCTTCACTTTGGCCACCGAGAGTCTCCCACAAGGTATCTCCCCTTCGGGGTCCTTCGGCAGCCTATTTTGCTTTGGCAGTCCCCATAGGCAAATATTTCCTTGGGTGTTTTATTTGAGTCTCCCCCATAGGTCATTCCTATAGACATTTGCCCAGGGAAAATTCCCATGGATAATTTGCCCAGGGAAAATTATCGTGGACAAAAATCCATGGAAATTTGTTCTACAAAGTCTTTTGTGCCGGTAGTCACTAATCTTTTTGGACTTTTACGTTGAACCAAAAATGGTTAAAGCCAATGGTTTAATGAATTAAACAAGCTGATGAAATAAACATTGAAACAAACATAATGAACTTGCCTTTGAACCAATAGAAACTTTAACGTTGAACCAATCAATTGAACCAAGGCTTTGAACCAAGTCATTGAACTAGTTCAACGGTTCAATGAAGTGTGCTGAGCTCATTTGAACCAAAGGTTGATGAACTGACTAAATGAACCATTGGCTTGAATGAACCTGTTCATTGAACTAAGATGTTGAACCAAAAGTTGGTTCAACGATTTAAACAAAGCTTTGAAAAATGTCTTCGAACCTGCTGTTGAACCTGTAGATGTTGAACCAAAGGATGAACTAAAAGAATGAACCAACTAAATGAAATAAAGAGTTCAACCACTTAGTTGAATCGAGCCATTGAATTGTTCCTTTGGTTGAACCTGCCTTTGAACCAAAGTGGTTTAATGGTTCAAGCTATTTTGAATGTCTTGAAGATGATGAACTAATTGAAGCGATTGAACTTTGAACCTTGATGAAGCACTTAAATCTTGCCAAAGATGAACTTGTTAAACCTTGAACCCATTGAACCAAAGTGGTTCAACGATTCAATGGTTCAGGTCTCCTTTTGTACTTAGATGCTTGCTGATGAATATTTTCAACTGAACCAAAGCTCTGAACTAATTATAGAAAATGACCAAACATTGAAAACCAATTCTTTTGACTAAAATAGCCTGTAAAAATCTTTGAACCTATATAAGTGAACCTGCCTATAGAATCTGAAGATATAAAGTCCATAGAAATCATCATGAAAAATCCATTGAACTTGACTGGCAAAGTTTGTAGATTTTTTGAGAAGCTTTTAAAATGAGGAATCTAAATGTCTAAGACAAATTTTTGAAAATGGAAGATACAATTTTGGTCAGTAGGACCAAAATAGTTCAAATGTTGTCCCAAAAATGATTGTTACTTTTGGGGGACAACAACTGGCTCTAGTTGGGGAATTTCTGTCAATTACAAAATGAATTGAAAGGAGTAGAATCTAGAATCTCCAGTGTCTTCAAGTGTACCATTGGGCTTTAGAGTCATGCTACCCAAAAATGAAAGACATCAAAAATGAAAACAAACAAAACAAAACAAAATTTAAACTGTACAAATATACATATATATAGAGGCAATGATTTGATACTTCAAGAATTGAAGTGTTTCAGATGCTGCCCATTATGGGGCAGAGAAAAGAGTGTGCCATCTTGGTATTTCAACAAAAATCTATTTTCACCCATGTGCTGATGAATTATGAATGGGCCTCTCTAAAGGGAGTCAAACTTTCCATGCATCCCCTTTGGCTCTCTTCTTTTGTCCCACAGTAGGACTTTATCCCTAATCTGGAAATCACGATTTTTGGCCTTCTAATCAAAAAGTTTCTTTACCAGACTTTGAACAATAATTCTTTCTACCACCATTGTTCTCTATTCCTCTAGTTGAGTCAGGCACATGATTCTTTTGTCAAGATAACTCTCATATGTCTGATCTTCAATGGCCTTCACCAATTTCAAGGTTGGTAACTCTAAAATGATTGGTATCTCAGCATTAATACCGTAAAGAAGTTAAAAAATGGGACATACCAATTACCCTCTTTGGCGTGATCTTGTCTACCCAGAGAGCATCCACCAATGCTTTGTGCCATGTCCTTTGATTATCATCTGCTAGTTTTTTGATAGTAGTTACCAAATTCTTATTGCTGGACTCAGCTTGTCCATTCCCTTGGGGAAAATAATTAGAAGAATGAGAGAGCATAATTCCATAATAAAAATAGAATTGCGTAATTTCTTGAGAGGTGAAATAAGCTGCAATATCAGTAACAATCTTGAGTGGAACTCCAAACCTGGAAATGATATTCTCTTTGAGGAAGTTGCATACAACTTTTGAAGTAGCATGCTTAGTCGGGATTGCTTCTACCCACTTGGTGAAATAATCAGTTGTTGTAAGGATATAATCATGTCCAACACTTGAAGATGGGTTTATTATTCCAATAAAATCCAATCCCCATTATTGGAAAGGTTTCTCTATGATTACTGGCTTGAGAGGTAAGGCGACCAACTTGGGTCTTCCAACAAATTGTTGGTAAAGTTCACATTTCCTCACCCACTTATGTGCATCTTAGAAAAGAGCCAGCCAATAATACCTAGCTTGCACAATTTTGTGAGCAGTCATAGGGGTAGAAAAATGTCCTCCATAGGCTAGATTGTGGAAAGATTTCAAGAGCTGGGTCTATTATTCTTTATCTACACAGCGAAGGAAAACTCCATCTATGCTTCTTTTGTATGGGCCGTTGTCCTAAAGGACAAAATTGACCGCTTTCAACCTGATAGTCCTCCTTTCTTTGTAAGACAAATGAGTAGAACATTCACCATAAGTCAGAAAATAGGCAATATCTGAGTACCATTCATTGGTAGTGGAGACAAAAAGGATTGTTGGCACATTTTCCACTTCAGCTTCTTCACGCTATGTATCTTCTGGGTTATTGTCAGCCATTAATTGGCAAAGGCCTTTACCTCTGACCAGCTTTGTCGACTTGATATCCAAATCAAATTCTTGGATCTTTAAAATCTAATTACCTCTATTTACGCCAAACTCCTACTGAGTTAATATAGACTTGACTGTAGTGTTAGGAACTAAGGCTATAGTATGTGAATTTAGAATATAGAAGCGAAAGTGTTTGACTTCTTTTACCAAGGCATAGGCATGCTTCTCTATATTTGAATACTTCATTTCATGAGTTTTGAGAGGGAAACTCATGAAAGAGATAGGCGATTTCATACCTTCTTTGTTTTGTTGGACAAGAATTACTGAAATAGTATGCTCAAACACATAGTTGTAAATGATGAAATCCTTGTGGTAATCTGGACAAGCCAAGGTAGGGGCGTGAGCAATGGCGACCTTGATATCTTGAAATGCTGATTTACCTTCTTTATTCTAGCTGAAGGTAGTTTTCCATTTAATCATATTCACAATGTGTCTTGTCTTCTCAGCAAATTTAGGAATGAATCTTCGTAAGAAATTCACTTTTTCAAAGAAAGAGTGAACAACATTTTTACTTGTATGCAAATTCAGCTCTTGAATAGAATTGATTCTATCTGGGTCAATATTTATTTCTTCTTTGGAAACAATGTATCCAAGGAGTTTTCCCTCTGTCACTCCAAAAATAGACTTCTTAGGATTCAAGGAAATACCATTCTGCTGGCAGCACTCCAGCACTTGTTGTAAGTGGCACACATGATCAGATCGACACTTTAAAAAGACAATTAAATCATCAAGATATACCACTATGAATTTGCCAATCTCATATATGAAGGACATATCCATAGCTCTCTAAAAGGTAGCACCATCATTTATTAATCCAAAAGGCATTCTTTTGTATGCAAATGTACCCCAAGGTGTGATGAACACAGTCTTATGTTGGTCAGCTTCAGCAACTTCAACTTGGTTATAACCTAAGAAGCCATCCAGCATTGATAACATTTTTTATCCTGTTACTGTTTGAAGCACTTGGTCTATGATTGGCAAAGGGTAATTATCTTTCAAAGATGACTGATTCAGATTTCAAAAATCTACATAAATGCAAATTTCACCATTTTTCTTCCTTACAGGTACTATGTTCACAATCCATGTAGAATGATGGATTGGGAAAATATTTCTAGCATTTAACATTTTTTGTATCTCAGACATAATAGTACCTAATTTTTTTGAATTATATTGTCTGGATTTCTGCTTATAGGGCATTGAATCAACCTTGAGAGGAATATGATGGTAGATTTGATTAGGTCTGAGAGACTTTAGGTCTTCATATGAATACGCCAAGACATCAATGTATTGATAGAGTAAAGAAGTGAATTTGAATCTTTCTTCAGGTGTACAACACTTATCAATGTTGACCATCTTGGGATTTTCTTTGTTTGTTAGATTCACTTGGTCAAATCCCTAAGAGAAATTCAAATCTATTTGCTATTGTTTGACAAATCTATCATGCTTGTCAAATAGCTTCTCAAGAGAAACCAGGCCTTTAGGAATTTTGTTTCCTTTCAACTATAGGAATTCTTCATTGACATCTAAACTAGATTTAGAAACAAATCCAGACTTCTGAGATTCACTGCTTTCAAAATATAGCTATTCAAAATTTTCTTTTCATTCTAAAAAAGCAATAATTTGATAATCATCATTAAATATTTGCCAATGATCAGCATTATCAGGAACACTTGGTCTATAGAACAACTCAATGGTATATTTGTCTTCTTTAAAATTAGAATGAGGAACTAAAAGAGTTCTTGAAATAGCAAGTACATCAGCTCTGTCATTGGACTCTCTAGGAATGGTAGAGATGTTGAAAGCATCAAAGCTTTCAATTTGATCCCAAACTAGGTTATGGTAGTGGCATAGCCTTTCATTCTTGGTATGATATGAATTTCTAACTTGATAGACCACTAATTCGGCATCCCCTTTAGCATGAAGAAACTTGGCACCTCTTTCTTGAGCAGCCTTCATACCTAGCAACAACGATTCATATTCAGTTGTATTGTTTGTGTTGCTGAATTGTAATTTATACGTTGAAGGAAACAAATCTCCTTGAGGAGATATTAAGACAATACCAGCTCCCAAACTAGTAGAAGAATAGCTACCGTCAAATTCCAATGTCCAAATCTCATTAGATACTGATTTTACTTCAGACTTTCCCTCATCAGAGATGGAGGATCTTTCTTCATGATTTGTATATAAAAAGCAATTACCCATACCTATGGATTTAAAAAAGATTTGAGCTTCAGGAGCTGACATCTTGGTAACTACATACTTTACTTCCTTTTCAGGAAGCAATCTTTTCATCACGCCTTGGATAGGGATCCTTACCTCAGATAAATCCATGTTTAGTTCTCCTCCCACATCCTTGCGAAAATTCCATTCAAGCAAAATGCCATAAAATGTTGGGATGTCAGCCACTAATATAGTCATTTTAATCCTCTTGTCTGGAAGGGCTGCGAATACAAATTGAGCATCTTTGATTTGTCCCAGCAATGGTACTTGCTTATTCTCCATGGAGAAACATCTCCCAAACATTTTGGTCAGTGTGAGACCAAGAGACTCAATGACTTTAGCAGGCATGACATTGTCAGATGCCCCTGAGTCTATTATATAGTTACTCAGCTTGTGGCGATTGATTAACATGGAAACATAGAAGGGTTATATTTTTCCAGGAGTAGCTGGAGGAGTAACAACCAGATTATTTGGAATAGGTGTATTCTTTGGTGAATCAAGAGTCACTTTTTTAACCTTTTGTCTTATAGGGATGGTCTGATTTTTAACATATTAGACCAACTTATTTAGTTGATCTAGATTAGACTGTAATATTTAATTCAGGATGATAAGAGAATTTTGATTCTGCTTCAAGATATCCCATTGCTGAATTGGTTAGAGGGGCTTCCAAGGCAAGTTTCCCTTGTGGAGGAGGAAGGCAATTTTGTTGTCCTTGGTTTCTAGCAACATTGCCTTGATATGACTGATTTGGGAATGTCCTTTTGTATGTAGGAGCAGAAGCCATTCCTTGAGCCATTTACTTTTTGAGGGCAAGGAGCTCATTTGCTAATTTCTACACCATTGGATCTGTGGTGCTTGTAGATGCAAATTTAGAAGATGATGAAGCTCTATTTCTATTGAGATCTCTTCTTATTTTCCCTGCTAAGATGAAATCATCTTCTACTTTAGTGGCCAAAAGTTGAGCTGTAGCTAGATCTATTTGACCAGCACGTCTCAAGAGGAAACTGACTTCAGGTAGCTGAGAACTAATGAAAAAGCACTTGAGATTCTTAGCTGTAGGTCGAGCAATGACAAGAATTATATTTCTCAATTGGTCAAATTTAGCTATGAAGTCTCTCATAGGCTCATGTGGCTCTTTCTTCATCTATGTAAGTTGAGCCAAAAATGTATGTGCATCTTCTACAAGTTTGAATCTAGCTTTGAACTTAGCGTTTAGGGTATTCCAATCAGTCACAGACCGAGCTTGTAAATGGTAAAACCAATCTATAGTAGCATCTTAAAGTGTTTCAACAAAAATCCTGACTGTTACATCTTCAAACTCTACCCCGATTACTCCATAAGCTATACTGAATGCTGTAATGTGTTCATCAGGATGAACTTTGCCATCACTATAGAATCTAGAAAATTCTTCCTATAACTACGTGGAAGCTCATGTAGAGGAGGAGTAAGATTGAGAAGACCAAAAGCATTACCCTAGGGGCCTTGAACTTCCATTATAGGATTCTGAAAAGGAGGGATAACAAATCTCAATGGGGTAATTATAGGCACAATTTTATCAACAACAGAAGTAGATACTTCATCTGGTAATGGGGATTTGGATTTAGTAGGAGGGAAGCTCTTGGTTTGTTGGAGATGAGATGGTGAAGGAAATAGATCAAAATCACTTTGTTGTACCAACTCAAACACAGGATCAATGACACCTTTAGCCCTTTGGCTTCATGTATACCTTGAATCTGCCAGATTGTAAAACAAAAGTGGAAAAAAATTGACCTTGTTTTAGTTAAAACTTGAGGCTCTAAACTATGCATTCTTTTGCTTTGAGTGTGGAGATGAATGAATAGGCTATAAATGGATAATGGGTATTTCCCCAGTGGATTTGCCAAAAACTATTGGTTGAACATTTTGTCTATCAGCGTACTGGTAAACAAAATAGGTCTTATTAGCCAAAGCAAGAAAATTAGTCTTTCTAATGTGTAAGTTTATCACATCAGAAGGAGACTGCTCTTTCTTCTCATCAAGGGGAGGTTCCCTATGGATATGCCATGTATATGTATAAATAGAAAATAATACTCAAGGATAGGACCAGACATCCATCTCTCTTTCTTTAGAGATGATGTATACAAAACAAAGGAAAAACTCAAGGGAATGACATACAACTCTCCTCTTCTTTCAAAAGAACCATTCAGCCAACCACAAGAATACTCTTGGAAATAAAATAAAAATGTAATTGAGAGTATGGTAACAAACAAATTGAGATAGAGCACAAAGTCTCTACCTAAAATTCTTAAGAGTAATATACAAAGGGCAATGAAAGCTCAAAGTCTTTTCAAAGTCCTTTACATAGCAATAAAAAGAAAACACACTGAAGGTAGCTATGGGGGCATAAAGTCTCTCCACAGTTGATTCTTTAGGACACCTTCCTCACTAATTTTACTAATCCTGCTTATTAAATTTATGAAATAGAAAAGATATCGCAGTACAAAGTCTGAAAAAGTCTCTTGCTTTCATTAACAGAATATGATCAATAGATTGAGCACAAAATCTCAATGATGCCTCTCAATTTCTGTAGAGTTTGGTTCAAATTGTCAAAAATAAGATCCAATTATAGTGAAATAAAGTCCCTTATATAGCCACTTGAAGGACTCGAGAACAATAATACATCGTGATGCATTGGGAAATGGTAGAAAGATAGGCTAGAAATTTGGGGCATTTTACCCGTTTGATATTTAGGCTAGAAATTTGGGGCATTTTACCCATTTGATATTTTCAATGTAGATAAACAAGCCACACAATTGAAAGATTGCAACTTTCAATGTCCAACCAGCGGTCTAATCTTGTCTTCATCGTTCCTCCTTTCCAGATTAATTAAAACAGGTCTTGGATTCATCCATTGTTCTATCTTTCCTCACTTTTAGCTGGTTTTTATCTTGAATTCTAGGAATGCATTTGGGTCTATAAATCCAAAGGATCAATGGCTATTTTACTGTCTTTAAAATTGATGTTCACATACTCGTCAATGTGATCTCAACAGCTAGTTCACTATCTTGAATTTGATGTCTTTGGGAGCATCACCCCTTGGTCTTATTTTGGCTTTAGATTTACTCTTCCAAATTGGACTTGACCTTTTGGGCCTTGAGAAATGGCCTGTGTCAAGTCAAAATGATCCTTCACTTTGGCCACCAAGAGTCCCTCACAAGGGTATCTGCCCTTTGGGGTCCTTTGGTAGCCCCTTTTGCTTTGGCAGTCCCCATGGGCAAATATTTCCCTGGGTGTTTTATTTGAGTCTCCCTCATGGGCAATTCTTGTGGACATTTACTTGAGGAAAATTCCTGTGGAAAATTTTCTTGGCAAAAATTCTCGTGGACAAAAGTCTGCAAAAATTTGTTCCACAAAGTCTTTTGAGCCAGCAGTCACTAATATTTTTAGACTTTTATGTTGAACCAATTGGTTGAACCAAAAATGGTTCAAGCTGATGGTTTAATGAATTAAACAAGCTGATGAAATAAACATTGAAACAAACATAATGAACTTGCCTTTGAACCAACAAAAACTTTAGCGTTGAACCAATTGATTGAACCAAGGCTTTAAACCAAGTCGTTGAACTAGCTCAACTGTTCAACAAAGTGTGTCGAGCTCCTTTGAACCAAAGGTCAATGAACTTACTAAATGAACCATTGGCTTGAATGAAACTATTCATTGAACCAAGACGTTGAACCAAAAGTTGGTTCAACGATTCAAATAAAGCTTTGAAAAATGTCTTTGAACTTGTTGTTGAACCTGTAGACGTTGAACCAAAGGATGAACTAAAAGAATGAACCAACTGAATGAAATAAAGAGTTGAACCACTTGGTTGAACCAAGCCATTGAACTGTTCCTTTGGTTGAACCCACCTTTGAACCAAAGTGGTTCAATGGTTCAAGCTATCTTGAATGTCTTGAAGCTGATGAACTAATTGAAGCGATTGAACTTTGAACCTTGATGAAGCACTTGACTCTTGCCAAAGATGAACTTGTTAAACCTTAAACCTGTTGAACCTTTGAACTAAAGTGGTTCAATGGTTCAACGGTTCAATGGTTCAGGTCTCCTTTTGTACTTAGATGCTTGCCGATGAAGATTTTCAACTAAACCAAAGCTTTGAACTAATTCTAGAAAATGACCAAACGTTGAAAACTAATTCTTTTGACTGAAACAACCTGTAGAAATATTTGAACCTATATAAATGAACCTGCCTGTTGAATCTGAAGATACAAAGTCCATAGAAATCATCATGAAAAATCCATTGAACTTGACTAGCAAAGTCTATATATTTTTTGAGAAGCTTTGAAAATGAGGAATTTGAATGTCTAAGACAAAGTTTTGAAAATGAAAGATGCAATTTTGGTCTATAAGACCAAAATAGTTCAAATGTTGTCCCAAAAATGACTGTTAATTTTGGGGGATAATAGATGGTACTACCTAAAATCCAAGATAAGGTCATCAATAGTACCTAAATAAAAAATATGTACATAAAACTATTTCAACTATATACAAGCAAAATAAATAATTAAACAAAAGCACCATAGTAATAGCTAAAATAAAATTGGATTCTAAACAAGTACCCACAAAATAAGAAATTTTAATCCAAACAAAATTTTTTCAACAATTAAATCATAAATATGATAACATAAAGTTATCAACAAGGTGTTGCATTAAATTTTGTGTCCACTAGCCTCTTATTCAATGGTCCTAAAAATAGGCAAGTTATAGGTCCCTTGCTATGTGGCCATAGTTTTTTTCACCCTATTATTCTCAATAATAACCATTTTGAATTTTTTTCCTCTAATTATTATCAATAAATATCCATCCCCTTTTTTACTCCATGAATATATAAAGTATCCTAGTTTACTTAATTTTGTGTGGTCATTCATTAGGATGTGTAATTCAACTTATAAAAAAGTCTTAATAACTTTCCTTATACTCCTTTTTGACTTGAATATGTGTGTACACATTTATATTATAGGTTTAGGTATGTGTTACTTCATAAAACATATTACACAATTAACATATCATATAGATACAAAATTGAATGAGAGTTGATTCCCAAAAAATTAAATGGCACGCTGCGTAGAAAAAACAATAACAAAAGCTTTGCTTCCATTAAGCATCATATTTTAAAGTTTTAGATAGTTTTTGGTTGAATGAATGACTAGAGGAAGATTTATGATAGATTGGTATAATATTTATAGATCATAAGTTTTTATTCTATAAAGTGATAGATCCAATGGTTTTGGTCAGCTTTTAGTTGGATGACTGATCGGTAGAATATTTGAGATAGAAAGGCTGGTTTAATTTCATTGAAGTAACTTGAGGAGGTTATTTATAATTATATCCTTCATTATACTATTGATATATTTGGATATAAGAGTTATGTAAATTGCATGGTCACCAACAGTTGGAGTTGGGTCTAGTTGGATCTACATGTTTCCCTAAAAGTTATGAGTCTTATGGATGGATAAACTATGGAATGTGCTTTAACAAAAGGTCTATAATCTAGGTTATTATTATTTCTCAAATTGTCATCCTTGAGAGGGTGTTTTCAACCCCTCTCAACTTGAGCTATGCAATGGGATTGGTCCTAGGTTATGGGTGACCTTTAATTGGATAAAACCTCTAGATTATAGGGCTATCTCCCCTTGATTTGTCAATTAGGATCTAATACTCAATTGTAAAGAAAAAATGATAGGAATAACATGGAATAAAACTAAGGGGTTGATACACCAAATCAATTGATCACTACCAATAATCTACATGTGCACATGTAGACCATGAGACTAACCTTAACATACACTTCTCTTAATATGAATATCTCAAATCAACATTTAAATTTGGAGGTTGTGACAGTTGCTTAGGATAAGAGGAATAATCAAGAGGTATTGGATGACACTAATAAATAGAAAAACTCACTTAACCATTACACCACACTTCACATGACCTACAAAAGAAGATTTCAAACTACATATAGGTATTAAAATAAGACAACATATCAAGGGAGGCTAAGTAAACCACTTAACAAGATCAACTATCCATACACACACACTAATTACAGTCATATAAGGATGTAAAAATAGTGGTATTTAATTGATAAAATGCATACAAATGAGTATTTATTCACCATACTCAGGTGGAGGATGCATACAAAGCTAAACAAGGATGAATATTTAGAGGAGAAGAGAAGGAGAGAGAGGAGTGGCATAGGGGAGAATCATTGACAAGTGTCAAGAATAAAAAAATAAGTTACAATGAATTTTTTTTATAGATCATTACTAGAAAATCCTTCAACATGTGTTGATTTGTTTGATCATGATCTTGTAGAGAGTTGGCATAGGAAAGATTATTCAACTCATTAGATGACTCAACACCTTCTTTTAAACTACCTTTCTTCTTGATTAAAAGTGAAAAGTGGCCTTATTTATAATCAATTCATATTTAAATAATATTTACCCTTATTATTAACACTTTGAATCAGTTTTATAACCTCCTTATATTGGCATTTCATTGGTGATCATATCCTTTTAGATGTCTTGAAGCCCATTAGTTTCATTATGCTTCTCTTTGCTCAAAAGTCTCAAATATTACTTATATCCTTATGAATGAAATATATATATATATATATATATATATATATATATATATATATATATATATATATAAGACCTATATTAGTCTTAAAAAACTTATATCAACCCCTTTGGATGCATCAAATACTCTCGAAGACTTGATTTCACTCTTAAAGCCCATACTTGTCCTCAATTCCTTGTAGCCCTCAAAATAGACAAAGCTCCTTGTGTAGATTAATCCACAAATTATATTGGAAAAATAAACATAGTTTTGAGTACCTCTAATGATCTTATATATTTTTGAAAAATTTCATGACTAGACACTAAGTGAAATTACACTTATTCCACTTGTTTCTCTCTCTAATTAGCACTCAATTAGGTATATAGGCCTAGAAACTAAAATTTGGCTCCATTGATTTTCCACATGTGTTAAAATCTAAGTAAGTGTTTAATTAACTTCTAGGACAAAAAAATAATTCTCCTTGTCAAATTTAATGGTTTATAACCTTGTGTAGGTGGGTGAACAAATAATTGGTCAAAATCGTAGTCTTTCACAAGCATTCTCATATTGCCTTCAAGAAACAAACTTGTAAGAGCACTTATAAGTTTAAATATATGGATTTTTGGACATGAGGAGATAAAATACAATTAAATAAAAATTATAAAATAGTATACATCTATATATGAGGTCAAACACCTTATTTTTTAGTTCAAAACCTTACAAAAATACATTATTTATTGCATCTATACAAGTGCAGGTATAAACAAATCTAATGGTAAAGGTATTCCTAGAGTGAGGAATTATAATCATATGTTTTCAAGGTAAATTTAATTTATTAGGAGGTGTATCCTTCACTTTATTATCTATCAAGATCCTAGAAGGGTTTTAGGAGAGTTTAGACATACTTGGGTTCTTAAAGATAGTTCATAAAGGATAGGGCCTTAACCTCTAAACTAATGTCACTATATTTGAGTGGACAAGGGTCCATAACTATCCCTAAGATATTTATGCCCCATTCACCTTTTTTTTATATTTCCAAGTGAATCTTTGAGGCTCTCAGGTGATTGGTACACATTATATGTACATTAGAGAGAGAGTTTTAGGCCAAAATGGCCAACTATGGTTCTGTCCTAGAAAACCAATACCTCTTTCACATAATTTACTCTCCTAAAAAAATATCAATTTGGTTTAAATCCTTATTAAATATATTTTCATCCTTTAGGATGATCTTAAGAGAAGGGTTTGAGGATGTCATTAGGCCGAGAGACATAACTACTATGTTTCTTACATTTTTCCCCTTTGGGGACCTTCTCATTACTTTTCCACCTCTATGAGCATGATACTCACTCCTTGAACCATTTGAATCATTTTTGTTGGATTGATAAATCCATCTGGCCCTCTCTTCCATGCTATGCATAGTCTATTAATTAGAACATGGGGGCACTGTTGTAGGTGTATTATCACTGTTACTTGCACATTATTCAACTTTAAGGTATGAAACAAGATTTTTGATCCTATATTCCATTATATAAAATATTTACAAGCACACGTAAAAGTATTAGATGGTGGTAGGACTGCCCAAGGCTAGTCAAGTCTCTTATAATGTGAGATTTTTACTATTTTTCTTAAGAGTGTGGACCTACAGGTCTACAAACATGTAGATCCACAATTGAAACTTATTTAGAACATGAAGATTAAAATTATTAATCTATTATGCTATAAAATTATCTTCATTAATCTTCCATATTTTCTAACAAGGTCACAATCTTCTTGGGACATCAAAATTCCACCCTAATCATTGTGTATACTTCTACAATCTTACCTTTAGAATTAGGCCCTTTCTCTCTTTCCACCTGGAGCTCTCTATGAGACAAAATCCCTCTATTTATTATATAGAAGTCATATATTCAAGGGTATTTAAGAGTATCTCACTCTTTTATAGTCATTTTTAATATTTGAACAATGAAAACCATCTCCCACATACACCTTCACAAAATTCTAGGTTTAGTATCTATGCTACTCAATTGATATGATGATAGTCTTTAGGATTGAGTTTAGATTCCATGATAAGACATAAAAGGATATCTATCATAAATAATGGAACCAATTATACATTAATTATACCTAAAAACTTCTAAATGAAGCTTAAGGGTTTCTTGATATGAAAATTCTTCCACCATTCATCCACAGGTTTGTATCTACTTATTTTAGGTATGCTTGGTCTTGTTGATTGTTAAAGCTCAAAATAGGTCTTCACTCATAGCTCATCCTTATTTACTTAAAAACATATCCATAGTGTTTTCTCATGATTAACACTCCTCTTTTGACCTTCAAATCTTAGCTCCTAATATAAAGTTCATTACATTTCAAATGAAAAGAGACTTACAGGTCCATAGACATGTAGGTTTGCATTTTCATTACTTAGAACCTTTCATTATACATATTTTGAACATATAAACCCTTGTAATACTTATCCACTACCTCATTAATCTTATTATTAGGTCATTACCCTAATATATTTCTGATAATGTAGGGTTAGATCTTTTCCATTCACTTATGTGTAGGCATGCTTACACACAGCCTTTTGGTGAATCATGATGTGACTTATTTTTCATTTTTGAGTTGTAAAGATGTATTAGAGAGATTAAATTAGGTTATAATGGACCAAATATGTGACCTTAATCACTTTTTAATATTTTCACATAATGTGAAACTCTCATGTTGCTAGAGTTCTACCTACTATAGTCATTCTATGATGAACACTTTAAGAAGTTGTTATTGATGGGAAGTAGGAATAGAGGATTATTTAATGGACCTATATAGTTTTATATGGAATTAAAATATGATATTTTATCCTCAAAAAAATGCCTCCATCTTTTAAAATCCCTAAAACATTAAAATACCATGATTTTCAACCTACAAACTATGCAAAAGTGGAGGTTTCAAATCTTCTTGGGCTCACATGTGTCAAGAATTGTTTGAATAATCATGGATTAAGATTGTGAAAACCCTCTATAACCTATAATATTTCTCCCATTCCTCCAAATTGTTTCAAAATTTCATTTTAAGGATAAAATTGAGCTTTTAGGGTTTATTTAGGGTTTTAGACCACCTTATAGTCTTAGTGATTATTCATAAAGGAGGGGGAACATGTCACATCCCAATTTATATCTAAGATGAATAACCTATTTGATACATGGATTATTATGGTTGATTAGTTGATTAACTAATATTTGATTAAGCTTATGTCATATGCTAATTATGGGATAGTTATGTGATGCTTAATTTGTTATGAGTTAGAAATACTTTTACATTATGATCATATTTGTTAATTATACCAAATTATTTTATGGACATAATGACGTTTGAGGCTAACTAAATTTATTGTTTTTAGGTGGGTTAAGGATATAATCTTTCTTTAGAGTGTGATGTAAGGAGAGCATCATTGAAGAGGGTGGTTTAGATGAAAATATTGGGAGATGACACAGAACAAATCTAGAAACCCTTACACACACCACATTAGTATGTCATGTTGTGTGATTAATTGTTTGATAGATAGTTGTAGTATACTTTGTTTTCTATTTAAATTACTTCTATGATATTTTATGTTTTCACTAATCTAGTTGTTTTCGATAATCATGATTGGATTTTTTGAGTGATTTTTCTAATTTAGTGATCGTATGTAGCTTATCTTATATGATGTAATTGTTTGGTTGAATGAATTTATGTTTTACTTACCTTACTTCCTTATTATGTATGGTTTTGTAGTATAATGATATGATGTTATGATAGATTCCATTGATGTTATTGATCGATAAGATTTAAGTAATACTAATTAAAGATTATATATATATATATATATATATATATATATATATATCCTAACATCAAAATATATAAATAAATTTGTTTTAAAAGTTATTGTATTTGATTAAATATTGATCAAAGGCTTAATATCCATAATACATTAGACATTGATTATAATTGTTAAATGATTTAGGAAATCATTGTGTTTGCAAAGTGTTTGTTTGTGATGACATGGTAACATAAACTATAGTATTATAATATTTATTAGTGTTTCCCGTACTATATAAAATGAGTATTTGACTTTGCATGAAAATTTAATGTTGATTAAGTTGATAATCATTGCACGGTATAGCATGAAGATTATGATTTTTAGTTTATTTGATTTTTTGGTAAATTTGTGAAGTCAATGAGGGAATAATTTTAAGTCAATATTATGCATATTTTATGAAGGATATAAAATGATTATTTTAATTAGTTTAAAATAATTTTAGATATGATTAGGGTTAATAACCATGCATTGACTTCGGATAAACATCATTTTTTGAAAATCATGGAGTTAGTTGTCTGCATGGTGGTGAACTATTAAAAACAAGGAATTATGTTGAGCTATTGGGCATTCATATTTTTGAGTTCATTAAGTTGGCCATTAATGGTGGAGAAGGTGGTGGTGAATAAATGAATGGAGATGAAGAAAAATAAAGGAGAAAGGTCTATGGGAAAAAACACAACACATGACATATAGAGTGTAAGAAATAGAAGGAGAAGAAGGGTGAATGAGTGAATAAATAAGGAAGATATTTAGTTTACTTGGCATTCATAAATTCATAGGTAGGTTTTGTAATTAAATTAATGTGTAAAATATTGAATGGGTTTTTGAATTTTTATGGTTATTGGTTTTTCAATTTCTTAAAAGATATGGAAATTTTGAAGGATTATATGTAGGGCCCTATGGAAGCTCAGCCTCCATAAAACCCTACATCCAACCCAAGTAACTTGAGGGGATTTGGTAGAGCCATAGAATTTTTCATGGTTGTATTAGGATTTTATTCAAATGTCCTAAAATTTACTTTCAATTTGAATAACTTTGTTCAATAATGGAAGACTATTATTCATGGGTATATATGATGTGGCTTGATCTAGTTGTTTTGAATCAATTTATTATATATTCATTAAGGTATTTATAATATGGATTGAAACCTTGGAATATATGTGGGTTTGAAAGTGTAAATATATTTATATTTTTAGGTATAAAAATATGGGATCTTTATTGAAAAATACACTATGTAGTATATACATACACACACATGTATGTATGTGGGTGTGTGTGTGTGTGTGTGTGTGTGTGTGTGTGTGTGTGTGTGTGTGTGTGTGTGTGTGTGTGTGTGTGTGTGTGTGCACATGCAAAAGCTTAGATGAAACATTAAGGTGTACACACACACACACACATGTTGGATGGTGGAGTCTGATCTTATTTTAATACCCAGTTCTTGATAGGGTGGTGTGGGGGGAAATGCCCCCCAACAAGGGTCACCATGGGGGTCTAAGGGGGTGGAAATCTATTTTGGAGCCCCCCTAATGGAAGTTCAAGGGAAACACCCCTGAAGTAATTTTTTTTTAAATGCACTATAAAATATTGTAATTTCATTGTAAATTTGGACCATTCACTATTAGGTTACAGAGCTAATGGTAGAAATTATGTTTATGCATTTTTGACCTATATATAACCCTCTTTTTGATATGCGAGTATTATAATTATGCCATCATGTTGTATGTGAGGGAAGAGGATACTATAGTGGTTGTATTGCAAGTTTTCCCTTCATTTGTTGGACTAAATAATAAGGACTAACTATTTTTGTGTGGACATAACCCATATTGGGTGAACCACATTAGATTTGTGTCTCTATTCTATTGTGTTTTCTACATTTTATTTCTATCTTCAATTCATTAATATTTCTCTATGTTTTGTATTCCAAACTATATATATACACACACACACACAGGTATTTGGAAACCTAGGGCTTTCGAGGGTAACTGTATGTATGATAGCTATAGGATGCCTATTTAAATAAACTCAATGTATTAGTTTCAAATAGATTTTAATACTTTGGGTTTTGACAAGAATTTTGTTCATTTTAAATACTCAAATCATAGTATTCATTATGAACTCTATTTCAAATCTAGCAACCTACATATTTACTTATATGTGAATATGGTAATAATACAATTTAAGCCTTAAGCCTGTGTATGGGTTGGTAGATGAGCGAATGGTTTATTTATGTACTCGGATATATGCATAGAGATATATACATTAAGGTTAATAAGAATATGATGGTTAAGATTTAATTATTTTCACTTGATGTGAGTTATGAAATTGTTAGCTTGACTGTGTATTTTTATCACATGTTCAAAATTAGTTCTAATTTGAAAAAGAACTTTTCTCAATTAATAATACAACTAGGTATATGTTTTTTATATTATTTTTCATAAAGAGGTTTATATGGTTAAGTCTATGGTATTATATCAGAAGACCTAGAGTGGGTATAGTTGGCTGAGTGTATGTTTTAATCATATGCATTTAATGTAAATGTAAATTTAATTTGATTGGATTATGATTTTTGATTAAAAGGATTGGTAAAAATTAGTGGATATGTATTTATGGAATATATATGTGTGTGAGTGAAACAAGAGTATTTGTATTTATCTAGTTTAATAAAAGGGTTATGGGGCTATATTGTTAGATGGATGTATATACATTGAGTATATAAAATACTCTAAGATAGTAGATAGTGGATGTCTTCTTTGAGTACACTATATATAAGATGATGTTTGTACGGTAATGTAATGGTATTCAAAGATGTGTGTGTGTGTGTGTGGAAGGGTAAAATATATACTTGTGGACTATATCATAAATTTGAATTGGTTTTACCATTTATGTATATATGTACAATAATGTAATGCTTGAAAACATTATTACCATATCGTGTGTAAATGTATGCTTGTTTTATATTTTAATGTTTATATATAAATTATTAAAATAATGTATTTATGAGTTTAAATACAAAACATAATAATATGTTTGGACTGGCTTTTGTTTTATATGTGGAATATGAATAATTATATAAGACTATGTTATAATGATTATTTTAGGGAAGAAATAACATTATAAGTTACTTGTGATATGGGTAACTAAAAATTTAGATATGATAATTACCCAAATGGTATGTTATATTGAGGACTATTTTTTATTTTGTTTATTATTTGTAATAAACTAGATGATTTTGGATTCATTGAATTTCATTTGATAGACTAAATGAATATATTAGATATTTATGTACTTAACATGATTTTTATTAGCTAAAGTGAAATATTATGAATGAATCTATTAGATTTTATATTATTATATATGTTTACCAAATCTCACATTCATGACCCTAAATAAGTAGTGGATGGATTCCACTGACTTGATTAACACCATCAATGTAAGATGAGGTGTAATCTATTTAAATGGTATGTATAAATTTGACTAATCTTAGAGATCATTATTTATTGAAAACTTTGGCCCAAGTAATATTTTAATTAAACATTATGATTTCATATGTTGATATAGTTTTCATATTTATGTGATATCATATTATAATGGATTTATTTATGGTACACATTATGTATTAGATATCTTCAACACACAAGTTATTGTTTGTTACTATGGATTCCCACACCATGATTATCTACCCATCCATGAAAGGAGAGACATCCCCTTGTTTGGGAGATAGTACAAAGGATCTATGGTCTATGGTTGGTGTAGAAAAATACTCAGATGATACTCTCCCTCCTAGATAGAGTAATATATTAGGGACTACACTTGAGATTACATATTGATACTTGAGTCATAGAGACTCTTGAGTCATGGATACTCTACTCCATGGAGCTTTGTATCATGTTTTACATTTTAAATATTATTATGTATTGCTGAAAACTATAATTTTATGCATTATACTTCTACATTAGTGGTTGTAATGTTGTATCAATCATGGCTGAATTTGTACTACTTCATTTATGATTAGATGAAATATTTATTATTTTTAAGTATTGTTCATGATTATTATATCTGTTCAATGTGATTTTTAGCTAAGTGGATTATCTATAAACCTTTTAGGTTAACTAAATTAATTTAGTTAGTTAAAGATCAATAATTAGGATTATCATGGTGAAATCTATATGATGAACATGTGTAATTAATTTAAATTTTTTTGTTATATTTTGATAAAACCAATGTAGTTGTTACATTATATTATTAGATCTAAGATTCAAAATCTAAGACTTAATGTGTCCACTAATTCAAACTTATTCTCCTAATAAACATGAAGAATGATGGTGTATGATAGACCAGGAGGTAAAGGTACTTTGAATATCAAACCCCCTATTGATCTAAATTAGTTTGTCACTGAGTAACTAGCAATTTAGACTTAATCCTCACAAACCATGCAATAGACTAGGGACTAAATTATGGCCCTAGAGTAAGAAGTGCATGGACATGAAAAGGAGAATGCTTAGAAGGAACATAAAGAACACCATAATGACTAGAAAAATCTTCAATAGTAGAGGCATGAAGAAGTAATATAGGATGTGATAGGTTGAGTAGTTGTAGAGTTGGCACATGACATGAAAAAGGTGAATCCACCCAAGATTGATGGAACTATATTGGGAGATGGAGTCAAATCATGAATGAAAAAAATGGATAAGTATTTTGAGATATATAATTATTATAAAGTCACAAAATTATTATGGGAATCTTATCAACTTGTTGGTGAAGTACTGACTTGGTGGGAAAATAAGAAGCTAGAGATGAACCTCAACTCAACCACCACCACTTGAGAATAGTTTGTGACACCATTTAGATCATGATGGGTTTCATAGTTGTAATTTGATAAAAAAATTATGTATTTTTAAAATCTTAAGTAAAGGGAATTTTTGATGAATGAATACTAGGAGAAATTTACCAAGATCCTTAAGTATGCACCTCAATATCAAGTAGATGAGAGGTTCAGAATCAAGAAATTTATAATAGAATTAAAAACCCAAATTGGCAATGAAGTAGATGTGCATGGTCTATCTACCATGGATTAGGTCTTTGAAAAGGTAGTCAAGCAATAAAAAATTGAAATCTCTTGAACAAGTAATAAATAAGTTCAAAAATAAGTTTGGAAGTTCCACACCAACTTTCAAAAAGAAAAACTAGAAGCATAGGAGTGGAGACTCCAAGGGTCAGTTCAAAAATTAGAATGCCAAGTTCAACAGTGGTTCAAAGAACAAGAAACCTATTAAGGGTTTTAAGAGAAACCAAAGAAAGGACTAGTTGGAGGTTGATTCATATGTGGAGGTGACCATTTTACTCGATAATGTCCTTAGTGTAAATAGAATAATAAGGGTTTAGCTTCTCATCAAGGTACATTTTAGTAGTGGATTATGAAGTTGTTGACAATCGATAGGCTAAGTATCAATCTTCACCCATATAACTTTCAATTATTTTATTTGACCATCCAATTTCTATTTTCATTAATATGGGAGCTACATAATGTTTCATTGCTCCTAGAATGTTTAGTAAATTGTCTATAAAAATTAATGTTATAGAAAATGCATGGTTGATACTTTATGGGAATGATTCAAAGGTTAAGGTTGAAAAGTTTTTAATCAAAGTGGAGATAAGGTTGATTGAGTTTACTATATTAGTAGATATGTTTGTAGCACCTATGGGATCATATGATGTGATCCTAGGAGTCAATTGGCTTGTAAAGCATAAATCCAAGGTTGACTATTTTATAAAGAAGGTTGAGTGTCAAGATGATTTCATAAATTAGACACAACTTTAGGACAATAAAAAGGAATTGAAGCTAAGGTATATTTATGCAATTGAATTGAATAAATCTCAAAGGAAGGGATGACATGCATTTATCATTAAGATAAATGAGATGGAATAATCTAAAGAACCATCTATTAAAGATTATCCTTTTCTAAAAAACTTTCATGATGTGTTTCCATAAGAATTACTAAGATTTACACCTAAGCACAAGTTTAATTTCTTGAATTATATCATACCTAGATTAGAACCACAGTCTAAGGCATTATATAGAATGATAACCATTGAATTAGCTAATTTAAAGGCATAACTTCAAGATTTTTTGTTAAAAGGGTTGATTCGACCAAGTGTGTTACCATGGGGTGAACCAATTATCTTATTTAATAATAAGGAAGGTAATCTTTACCTATGTATATATTATAAAATGTTTAATAAATAAATGATCAAGAATAGATATTCATCGCCACATATTGATGATCTCTTTGATCAAATGCAAGGGTCAACATTATTTTCTAATATTGATCTTAGAGCAAGGTATCACTCATTAAGGATACGTGAAGAGGATATTCCAAAAACAATGTTCAAAACTTGATATGGGCACTATAAGTTCATAGTGTTACCATTTGGATTGAAAAATGCTCTAGCAACATTTATGAATCTTATGAATAGTGTGTTCAAAGATTACCTAGATTTTTTTTGTCTTTCTAGATGACATCCTCATTTATTCCAAGGATGAGGAAGAGAACTTGAAACATCTAGAATTGGTTTTGAAATATTTTCAAAAGCATAGGTTGTATGGAAAGTTGTCTAAGTGTGCATTTTCCAAAAAAAAGTGAAGCATTTAGGACATATTATCTCTATGGATGGTATTTTAGTAGATCCAACAATGATAAGAGCCATAATGAAGTGTCTAACACTAAATAATGTGCATGAGGTAAGAAATTTTATAGGATTAATGGGCTATTATAGGAAATTTATTATAAATTTATCTAAGATAGCTAATCTAATTACTTCTCTTCAGTGGAAGAATCAGATTTTTATCTAGTCAGATAATTGTGAGTTGGTCTTTTAGGAATTGAAAAGGAGGCTTACTTCAACACTAGTGCTAAGAGTTCCCAATCCTAATGGCTAATTCTCAATGATCATAAATGTATTTGGGGATGAGCTTGGAGGATTTATTATGTAGGATGGCTTAGTGGTAGCCTATGAGTCTAGGAAACTAAAGCCATATGAGGTGAATTATTCCCCTTATAACCTATAACTTATGGTAATTATGAATTCTTTACAAGTTTAGAGGCATTATTTGTTGGAAAAAACATTTGAGCTCAAGATTGATAACTTGGGACTTAAGTACATCTTCACCCAACCAAACCTGAATGTTCATCAAAGGTAATGGTTAGAGTTCTTATCTAATTATGCTTTTGATATTAATTATATCAAAGGCAAGGATAATAGAGTAGATGATGCTCTAATTTGTAGGAGGTACATAGTAGTCATGGCTAATATCAAGAGTAATTTTAGAGATCAAGTAATCAACTTCTCACCAAGAGATGAATTCTATGATCAGGTTAGAAAATCATTGTATAAGAATCTTAGAATCCTAGGTATAAGGGTTTTAGCATAGAGAATGATGGTATTTTTTGGTACAATAATAAGATGTATGTGACTGATATAGAGATAAGAAACATAATGCTAAATAACTAAACAATTCCCCATATTTAGGACATTCAAGAGTAACTAAGCTTATGGATAAACTTAGACCACTCTATTTCTAGAAAGGAATCAAGAGGGATGCATCAGATTTTGTGTCTCATTGTCTGGAATGTCAACATGTGAAAGTTGAACATGTTCATTTGGTTGGATTGTTATATCCACATGACATACTATAATGAAAGTGTAAAGTGATTATTATGGACTTCTTCCAAGGTTTGTCATTATTGTAGGATCAACATGACATGATCTTGGTTAAAGTTGACAAACTAACCAAGGTAACCCACTTCATACCAAACAACTTGATAGATGATGCACCTATACTTGTGAATATATTTTTGAAGAAAGTGTATTATTTTAATGGTTTTCCAGAGAATATAATTTTAGATCAAGACCCAAGGATGAATTCTATATTTTGGTTGACTCTAAATTTAGCTATAGGTATGTATTTTAACTTCAGCACTGCTTATCACCCATAAACTGATGGATAGACAAAGTGATCTAACCAAGTTTTAGAATATCTCCTTTATATGTATTGCATGGATGATTAATAAAAGTGGGAGGAGTGCCTTCCATTGATTGAGTTTGATTACAACAACTCATACCAATCAGCATTAAAGATGGCTCCATTTAAAGTATTGTACAGAAGGAGGTGTAAAACACCAATCATTTGGGACAAGTTAGAAGATAGGGTAGTCTTTGGACTTGAGATGATTTTAGAAATGGAAGATCAAGTTAGGATAATTAGGTAGAGGTTGGATGATGCCAATGATAGATAAAATTTTTATGTTGATTTGGAATAATTAGCTAGGTAATTTTCTATTGGTGATAAATTATTTTTAGAGGTTAAGCCTCATAAAAATGTGTGGTCATGGTAGAACCAATCAGATTAATTGACACTAGTAATCTCTATTTGTGGAATAAAAAAGTGTCATAGTGAAAGGTCTAGTAAACCCAATATTATGAAAATAATGCCACTTGAGAGGACTATGCTGAGTTTTAAAGACTATTTACACATTTTTTTTTCTTGATTTAATATTGCATATTATATTATTGTTTGATGAATAATGTTTTAAACTCATAACTTGTTTGATTAAATGTCATTGGAATGATAACCAGCTTTAGGGGGAAAAGATGTTAAATCTTGATTTCTATCTAAGCTGACTAACCTATTTTAGCTATGGATTATTATGGTTGATTAGTTTATTAACTCATATTTGATTAAGCTTATGTCATATGCTGATTATGGGATAGTTATGTGATGCTTAATTTACATGATTAGTTTGCTATGAGGTAGCAATACTTTTACATTATGTACATTGTGATCATGTTTGTTAATTATACTACATTATTTTAAGGATACAATGATGTTTCAAGCTAATTATCTTCATTTATATGAGGTGAATGAAGGACAAAATATTCTATCAGAGTGTGATAGAGGGAAAGCATCATTAGAGATGGTGGTTAGATGAAGACGTTGGGAGATGATAGAGAATGAATCTAGAAACCATTGCACAAACCACATAAGTATTTCATGTTATGTGATTAATTGTTTGATAGATAATTTAGTATGCTTTGTTTTCCATTTGAATGGCTATTGTGATCTTTTATATTTTCACTAATCTAATTTTTGTTGCCAATCATGATTGATTTATTTGAGTGATTTCACTAATTTAGTGATCGTAAGTTTATTATATTATATGATGTTATTGTTTAATTTTTATTTTATTTTTTACTTACCTTATTTCCTTATTAGGTATGGTTATATAATATAATTATAGATTCCATTTTTGTTATTGATCTATAAGATTTAGGTAATAATAATTAAAGATTATTATGATGTGTGTGTGTGTGTGTGTGTGTGTGTTTATCCTAATATCAAAAGATATAAATAGAATTATTTTAAAATTTATTATGTTTGATTAAATATTGATCAAATTCTTAATATGAATAATACATTAGACATTGATTATAAGTTTTAAATGATTTAGGAAATCATTTCATTTGTAAAGTGTTTATTTGTGATGACATGGTAACATAAACTATAGTCTTTGAATACATATTAGTATTTCCCATAATATATAAAATTAGAATTCTACTTTGCATGAAAATTTAATATTGACTAAGTTGATAATCATTGCATGGTATAACATGAAGATTATGTCTTGTGGTTTATTTGATTATTTGGTTAGTTTGTGAAGTTGATGAGGGAATAATATTAAGTCAATGTTATGCATATTCTATGAAGGATATAAAATGATTATTTTGATCACATTAAAATAATTTTTGACATGATTAGGGTTACTAACCACTAGTTGACTTTGGATAAACATCATTTTGTGAAAATCATAGAGTTGGATGTGTCTACATAGTGGTGAACTATAACAAACAAGGAATTTTGTTGAGCTATCTAGGCATTCATATTTTTGAGTTTAGTAAGTTGGTCATTAATGGAAATAAGATGGTGGTGAATAAATGAATGGAGATGAATAAAAATAAAAGAGAGAGGATTATGGGAAAAAATGGTATGTGACATATAGATTATAAGAGACAGATGAGAAGAAGGGTGAATGAATGAAAGAAGGAAGATATTCAGCTTCCTTGGCATTCACAAATTCATAGGTGGGTTTTGTAATTGAATTCTTGTGTGTGAAATATTGAATGGGTTTTTAAATTTTTATGGTTATTGGTTTTTCAATTGCTCGAAAGATATGGAAAATTTGAAGGGATGTATATAGGTCCCTATGGAAGGCTCAACCTCCACAGAACCCTACTTCTAACCCAGGTAACCTAAGGGGATTGGGTAGATCGGTAAAATTTTCCATGGTTGTATTAGGATTTTATTAAACTTTATCCTAAACTACTCTCTCAATTCGAATAACTTTTTTCAATAATGGATGACTATTCTTGATGGGTATATAGATGTGGCTTGAGCTAGTTGTTTTATATCAATTTAGTATATATTCATTAAGGTATTTAGAATCTAGATTGAAACCTTAGATTGTATGTGGGTTTGATTATGTAAATATATTTGGATTTTTGGTATAAAAATATGGGATATTTATTGTAAAATAGACTATGTAGTATATACATAAATGTGTGTGTGTGTGTGTACTCAGATGAATCATTAAAGTGTGTATACATACATAAAACATACATACATATATACATATATATATGTATATGTATATATGTATATATATCATATGTATATATATACATATACATATATATATATACATATATGTATATATATATACATACATACATATGCATACATACATATATATATGTATGTATATGTATATGTATATATATATATGTATGTATGTATATATATATATATGTATGTGTGTGTGTGTATATACATGCATACATACATACATATATATATATATATATATATATATATATATTTACATATATGATTATATATACACTATTATTTAGAAACCTAGGGCTTCTGAGGGTAATTGCATGTTTGATAGCTATAGGATGCATGTTTAAATAAACTAAATGTATTGGTTTCAAATGGATTTTGATACTTTGGGTTTTGACACAAATTTTATTCATTTTAAATACTCAGATCATAGTATTCATTATGAACTCTATTTTGAAACTAGTAACCTATATAGTTACTTATATGGGAATATGGAAACAATATGATTTAAGACTTAATCTTGGGTATGGGTTGGTATATGAGTGAATGTTTATTTGTGTACTCAGTTGTATGCATATAGATATATACATTAAGGTTAATAATAATATGATAGTTAAGATTTCATTATTTTCACTTGATGTGAGTTACACAATTGTTATCTTGACTATGTATTGTTATTGCATATTTAAAATTATTTATAATTTGAAAAATATCTTTGCTTGAAAAAGACTAATTTGAAATGTGGCCATGTTGAATATAAGTAACATGGTCTTGAAAAGGATGATTAGAGGGATGAAATTTTTTCCAAAGAGGTGAACTATATTGGTATGACTGTTGAGGCAAAGGAGGAGGGTAATACTATTAATAACTAGGTTGATAAAAATCAACATATTGCTAGTAAAGGTCAAAAAACTATTGACAAGGATCAAAATTACTTTGAAAAGGTTCATCAACTTATGTGAAATATAAATCAACTTCAAACTCAACCATGAGGCCTCATGAGAAAATCATAAATGAAAGATTACTTACTTAAAATGATAGCTAGGCTGATACAACTAGCCAAATACATTCAGAGTTACCATTGATTTTTTTTGAAATGTCTCCAAAGGCTGGTGTATTGAAAATCAACACCAAAAACTCTTCAAATTATTGTCAATATTGTCTCACCAAGTGTGCTATAACTATTATATCTCAAATTTTCACCCTTGAGAGGGTGTTTTAGGTCTGTCTAAAATTGAGCTATGTAATGGGATTGGTCCTAGGTTTTACGTGACCTTTAGGTAGACAAAACCTCTAGATTATAGGGCTATCTTCCCTTGATGTATCAATTAGGATATACTACTAAATTTCAAAGGAAAAGGGATAGGAATAACATGAAATAAAACTAAGGGGGTGTTACACCAAATAAATTTGTCACTACCAACTAGATGCATATGAACATGTAGACCATGATACTAACCTTAACACACACTTCTCCCAATTTGAATCTCTCACATCAACATTTCATTATGGAGGTTGTGATGGTTGCTTAGGATAAGAAGACTAATAAAGAGGTATTGGATGACATTAATTAGTAAATAAACTCACTAAACCATTGAAATACACTTACACACTTCACATGACTTATAAAATAACCTTTCAAACTACATATAGGTGTTAGAATAGGATACCATGTCAAGGAAGGCTAAGCAAACCACTTAACAAGATAAATTATCCATGAGCACACATTAATTATAGTCATAGGAGGTAAAATTAGTAATCATTTATTAATCAAAGGAATAAAAATGAGCATGGATTTTCCATACTTAGGTGGAGGAGGCATACAAAGCTAAACAAGGCTGCATATATAGAGAATGAGAGAGAGGAACTGCATAGAGGAGAATCATTGACAAGTGTCAAGAATGAGAAAATAAGTTATAATCAAGAAAATATTATAGAGTAGTCATAAAAAATCCTTCAACATGTGTTGATTTGTGTGATCATGATCTTCTAGAGAGTTGGCATAAGAAAGGTTCTTCATCTTGTTAGATGACTCAAGACCTTAGAAACTACCTTTCTTCTTACTTAAAAGTGGAAAGTGGTAATATTTATCATCAAATAATATTTAAATACTCTCTTCCATTGCTCTTGACACCTTTCATTAGTTTTATAACCCCTTTATACTGGTATTGTAGTGGTGATCATCTTATTTTTATGTGTCTTGAGGCCCACTAGTCTCATTACACATCTCTTTGCTCAAAAGCCTCAAAACTGGATCCTATCCTTATGAATGCAATATATCTCCATGAAATACATCTCTTATTATTAAAAAACTTATATATCAATCAATTTAGATGCATCAAACACTCTTAAAGACTTGATTTTACTTCTAAATCCCATACTCATCATCAATCCCTTATAGCCCTCAAAACAAACAAAGCTCCTTGTGTAGAAAAATCAAAAAAATATCTTTAAGAAATTATTTTTGAGTACCCAGTATGCTCTTACAACTTTGAATAATTTCATGACTAGAAACTAAGTGAAAATAAACTTACTCCACTTGTTTTTCTTCCCAATTAGCCCTAAATTAGGTATCTAGGCTTATAAGTTGATATTTGGATCCATTGATCTCCCACACATGTGACAATCCAAGTAAGTGTTTGATTCATTTTTATGACCTACCAATCATGCTTCATGTCAAATTTGAGGGTCTAGAACCTTGTGTAGGTGGGTGAAGATACCTAAATACACCTTATCCAATATTTTACATTTGTTTAAGAGGTCAAACACCTAATTTTGAGTCCAAAATATTACAAAAATACAACATTTAATGCATTCGTATAGGTGAAAGTACAAGAAAATCTCATGGTAAGGGTCTTACTAGAGTGAGGAATGATAATAAAATATTTTGAAGGTTAATTTAATTTATTAGTGTTTTATAAGGGTTTTAGGAAGGTCTATACATGCTTTCTCCGTTGATCTCCCACATGTGTGAAAATCCAAGTATGTGTTTGATTCACTTTTATGACCTCCCAATCATGTTCCATGTCAAATTTGAGGATTTAGAACCTTGTGTGGGTGGGTTAACTAAGAAATGGTCAAAATCTAAGTCTTTCACAAGCATTCTCATATTTATTTCAAGAAATAAACCTATAAGAACACTTCTAAGGTCAAATATATGGATTTTTGGACTTGAAGAGATAGAAGACACCTCAATACACCTTATCTAATAGTCTACATCTATCCATGAGCTCAAACACCCTATTTTGAGTCTAAAATATTATAAAAACACAACATTTAATGCATCCATATAGGTGAAAGTACAAGAAAATATCATGGTAAGGGTCATTCTAGAGTGAGGAATGATAATAAAATGTTTTCAAGTTCAATTTATTGAATTGTGAGGCATATCCTTCACTTTCTTCTCCATTGAGTTCCTAAAAGGGTTTTATAAGGGTTTTTACATGGTTGGGTTCTTAATGATAATTCATAAAGGTTAGGGCCTTAAAATTTTAAATAATGCCAATAGGTTTGAGTGGAAAAGGGTCCATAACTATACCTAAGAGATTGAGGTCCCATTCACCTTGTCCACACAATTTCAAGTGAATCTTTGAGACTCTTGGGTGATTGGTAAGCTTTCTATGTACCTTACAGAGAATTTTAGGACAAAATGGCCAATTGGGGCTATTTCCTAGAAAAATAATACCTCTTTCACATCATTAAATTTAATTAAAAAACTTTCAAGTTAGTTTCAAGCCTTATTCAATATCCTTTCATCCTTTAGGCTAAATTTTATAAGAGTAGGGTTTGAGGATGACATTAGGCCTAGAGACCTAACTGCTATGTTTCTTGCATTTTATCACCTATGTGGAAATAATAATTAATTTTACACCTATGTGAGTATTATAATCACTCATTTAACCCTTTAAATCATCTTTTTTAGTTTGATAAAACCATCTGACCCTTTCTTCAACCTATGCACAGTCTGTAAATTAGAATGTGGAGGCACTACTATAGGTATATTATCATTGTTACCTACACTTTATTCACTTTGAGGTATAAGACAAGATTTTGGAGCCTATATACCATTTTATACAATGTTTCAAATCACCCATAAAAGTCTTGGATGGTGTTAGGACTACCCAAGGCTAGGCAAGTCTCCTCAAATGTGATATTTTCACTATTTTTCTTAAGAATGTGGAATTACAAGTCTATAGAACTATAGGTCCACATTTTTAATCAAAATAGTGAAAATATCACATTATAGGAGAATTTATTGGACTTGGGTAGTCCTAACACCATCCAAGACTTTTATGGGTGCTTGGAAACAACTTCCTAAGGCTAGGCAAGTCTCCTATAATGTGAGATTTTCACTATTTTACTTAAGAATGTAGACCTACACATTTGTAGACATGTAGGTCCACATTTAAAGTTTATAAAATTAATATTAAACATAATATTATATTATACTTTTAAATCCTCTTAATTAATCTCTCAAATCTGCTAACAAGGTCACAATCTTCTAGTGACATCAAAATGCCACC
This sequence comes from Torreya grandis, assembly GCA_037957365.1. Taxonomy (NCBI): domain Eukaryota; kingdom Viridiplantae; phylum Streptophyta; class Pinopsida; order Cupressales; family Taxaceae; genus Torreya; species Torreya grandis. Next base: position 2,277,124 of record JARHVA010002682.1, read on the forward strand.
CTAAACATTATATATACTTCTACAGTCCTACCTTTAGACCTAGGTACTTTATCTTTGTCCACTTATAGGTATTTATGGGTAAAAATATATATATATCTTATATATGAGTCATATATTCAAGGGTATTTGTTAGGTTGTGGAGCTAAAAGCTTCACTGATGCAAACAGGAGAGGAGGTTGCTGAAGGTTGCTGAGTTGCAGAGAAGCTGGGGTCGATCTGATCAGCCGACATCGGCAGGATAGCAGAGAGAAGCAACTAACGTTGGTCATATATCAGCCGACGTCAGTCACCTCCAGGCAGACAGGGACCGACGTCGATTGCCTGTGTGGTTTGACTGCGAGTTAATTACGGGCAGTTGGTTGACAAACCAAGTGTTTGCATGAAGAGATCTATTTTTAGACTGAGAGCTACGGATCTAATTATTGTTAGATGTCTAATTATTGTTTAGATGAGATCTATATAATAGACTCATGGTTGTATTGGAAAAGTGTTCTAGTTTGAGTTGAGCAAAGTTTGTTCCTTCTGTGTGTGAGGTGAGCAAGGTTGTTCCTCCTAGTTCCACAGTACCAGGTGTAGGTGCTGGTTTTGGAGAGTCAGCTGGATTCTTCAGGTGTGTAGGATCTTGGTCACAGTTGCATGGCCTATATAGGAGATCTACATGGTAAGTAAGATCATTGATCTACAGGTGTATGTGTGTGCAAGGTCAAGGTTCACAGGTGAGCAGAACCGTTGTTTGATTTGTAGGTGTGCAAGATCATATAGACAGCAACACAATAGGGAGCAGTATCAGGCAGGATCTACTTGGAGTACAGGTGTGTACTCGGATAGAGCAAGAGAGGAAGGCAAGGGAGTTCCTTCCATAAGTATGGTCTGTTGAATTGTAGGTTGTTGCAGATTCATGGGAGATATACTTGAAGTACCTTGAGTACTTGTTGAGTACGTGGAGTACTTGTGGAGTGCGTGGAGCACTTGTGGTGTGCATGGAGCATGGGAGGTGAAAACCAACTCTGTATTTGAGTTGGGTGTTGGGACCTGAGAGGGAGAGCTTTGGGGAGAAGAATTACTGTTCACTTGAGGTGTGGCGAGCCTCTGAAGAGGTGGTGGAGAAGAAGTGGCATCTTCTTTATTGTATTCTTTTCTGTATAAAGTGTTAATACAAGTTGCGTATTGTCTCTCATATGCTGTGTTATTCTGAATTCTAGTTACTAGGTGAATTTGGTTAATTTCTGCATATTAAGTTGCTTGGTTTGGTAATCAATTGTATGCTTCCAGTGTTTCACATCCTAACAAGTGGTATCAGAGCTAAGGTTGTAGGAAGCAGGGTTGTGTTTGGTTACAGGGCACTCTCAGGGGTTTCTGATCGAGTGGGAGTAGAGCAATGGCAGATGAAAGTAAGCTAAGAATGGAAGAGTTGAAAAGCACAGATGGTCACTCACGGTCTTATGGAAAGAAAGAGCAGGTAAAAGAATATTGTTGGTTGGTAGCAGATCAGCATGAAGCAACTGAAGAAGCAGATGTAGTAGGTGTTGTTGCACAAGATGCTCTGGGAGGTTTCTTGGATAAAGTTGAATCTTGGATAAAAGATTCGGTTGCCTCTTTCCATGCAGCCCCAGGTAGAGGAGCTGGTGAGCCTTGCCAGAGAATTGGCAAAGCGGAAGTGAAGCTAAAATTGCAGGCGGCCAACACACAAGTGTTGATGAAGGTCATGCAGGTCTCAGGTTTGGAGATATGGCTAATTTCTTCAAAAAGATTGGGTGATGAGAGATGCACAAGAACTCTCACAGCGGATGCACTTAAATTAGCTGGTGGTAAGAAAATAGGTATTCTTTATCTACTTGTTTATATTACTGATTCTTCTTCTATTGTGGAGACGTGGCTTCATAGGCTTGGTCACATGAGCAGGAAGGAGATGCATGTTCTTAAGTGGAAGATAGATATATTTTATAGGCTTAAGAACTAGAAAGCCTTGGTGTACTTGGAGGAGATGGCAGACAAAAACCAGTGGATGGGGCTAGATACTTCTGAGTAGAGCAGTTTGGACATGTGTTTTGATTCAAAGGAGCTCGTGGGTAAAAAGTCATCACTCACAGGCAAACACAGGTACCGGCGTCGATCAGGAGGAACTGACATCGAACAGACAGGTGCCGATGTCGGTCATGTGCAGACCAAAGCCGGCAGTGTCAGGTAGAGTAAGACCGATGTCAGTCAGGGGACCGACGTCGGCAGTAGGTAAGACCGATGTCGGTCAAGAGGACTGATGTCGGCAGCAGGGACACCAGCGCTGGCAGGTTGGTAGTCAGGGACAGACGCATGGGAACCGACGTCGGTCGGATGCAGACTGTGGGGTGGCTGAGGTCGATCACTGTAATGAATTTTGGGTGGACAGCATGCTGTCAAGGAGTCTCAAACACCCATATGGAGGATTGAAGGTGTAAGTAGGCCCTCAAATTTGTGTTCCTCTTCTTTATACATGTTGCTGTTTGTAGAGCAAGAAGGATCCAGGAAACAGGTGTGAGCTTGGCATGGATGAGGATGTGATTCCTTGGAGGTGAACCAAACAGGTGTGTCTTGGTAGGGTTGCCAGTAGGAAGAAAGCACAGAGACGAATGGATTCCTTAGTAGAAGAATAGAGAGAATGGATACGTGAGACGAAAGACCAGGTATATGGTCTTGTGGAGCTATAGGACAGTGGTACAGGTTTTGACAGGTGGAGGATGAAGCATGGCTTTAGTCAGTGTCAGGTAACTACTGTGGTTTGTCTTACCAGGTGGATGATGAGTCATGACATCATTCTATTGCTGTATGTGGATAGTATGCTAGTTAGCAGGGTTTGTACATACAGGGTTTTGCTGAGCTAAGGGTAAGATTAGTTCAGTGGCATGTCAGGAGGAGTTTGGAGCAGCGGAATTCTTTGACATGGGAGGCATGGAGATCACAGGTTGATTTTGTCTCGAGTGGGAGCTGATGTGAATCAGGTGTTGGCGAGGTTTGGGATGCAGAGCCGGAGCACACTAAGGGCTGGACAGGTACAGTGTCTGAAATCACATGAGTTCTGGTATAGACCTGAGTATTCCCATGCAGTGGGAGCTGTCAGAGTTAGGAGCCAATTCGGGGAAGTGGGTTCTCAGGTTTTTGAGAGGGACCGGCAGCAGGTGTTGCTATGCAGGGTCAGGACTTCACTACAAGTGTTGTAGGTTCAGATGTGGCAGGGTACTCGGATGACAGGTGGTACACCATGGGATGTGTGGTGGGTTGTCTTTAGGTGGGAGCTTGAAGAGGGATACAAACCAGGAAATAGATTAGATGGAGTACAGGTACAGGTACAGTGCAGCTATTTATCTCCAAGTGGGAGATTGTTAGGTTGTGGAGCTAAAAGCTTCACTGATGCAAATAGGAGAGGAGGTTGCTGAAGGTTGCTGAGTTGCAGAGAAGCTGGGGTCAGTCTGATCAACCGACATCGGCAGGATAGCAGAGAGAAGCAACCGACGTCGGTCATATATCGGCTGACATCGGTCACCTCCAGGCAGACAGGGACCAATGTCGGTCGCCTGTGTGGTTCGACTACGAGTTAATTACGGGTAGTTGGTTGACGAACCAAGTCTTTGCATGAAGAGATCTATTTTTAGACTGAGAGCTGCGGATCTAATTATTGTTAGATGTCTAATTATTGTTTGGATGAGATCTATATAATAGACTCATGGTTGTATTGGAAAAGTGTTCTAGTTTGAATTGAGCAAAGTTTGTTCCTTCTGTGTGTGAGGTGAGCAAGGGTGTTCCTCCTAGTTCCACAGTACCAGGTGTAGGTGCTGGTTTTGGAGAGTCAGCTCGATTCTTCAGGTGTGTAGGATCTTGGTCACAGCTGCATGGCCTATATAGGAGATCTACATGGTAAGTAAGATCGTTGATCTGCAAGTGTATGTGTGTGCAAGGTCAAGGTTCATAGGTGAGCAGAACCGTTGTTTGATTTGCAGGTGTGCAAGATCATATAGACAGCAACACAACAGGGAGCAGTATTAGGCAGGATCTACTTGGAGTACAGGTGTGTACTCGAATAGAGCAAGAGAGGAAGGCAAGGGAGTTCCTTCCATAAGTATGGTCTGTTGAATTGTAGGTTGTTGCAAATTCATGGGAGATCTACTTGAAGTACCTTGAGTACTTGTTGAGTACGTGGAGTACTTGTGGAGTGCGTGGAGCACTTGTGGTGTGTGTGGAGCACGGGAGGTGAACACCAACTCTGTATTTGAGTTGGGTGTTGGGACCTGAGAGGGAGAGCTTTGGGGAGAAGAATTACTGTTCACTTGAGGTGTGGCGAGCCTCTGAAGAGGTGGTGGAGAAGAAGTGGCATCTTCTTTATTGTATTCTTTTCTGTATAAAGTGTTAATACAAGTTGTGTATTGTCTCTCATATGCTGTGTTATTCTAAATTCTAGTTACTTGGTGAATCTGGTTAATTTCCGCATATTAAGTTGCTTGGTTTGGTAATCAATTGTATGCTTTCGGTGTTTCGCATCCTGACAGTATTCAATATTCTCTCACTCCTTTCTAGTCATTGTCAAGCTTTAAACAATGAAAACCATCTCCCACATACACCTTCATAGAATTCTAGGTTTAGTATCTATGTTACTTAGCTAATATGAGGATAATGTTTAGGATTGAGTTTATATTCCATGATAATCCCTAAAAGGAATTGCATATTCAATAATGGAACCAATTATACATTCCTCATACCTCAAAACTTGTTAATGAAAATTAGGGGTTTCTTGATATGAAAATTCTTCCACCATTCATCCAGAGGCCTATGTGTACTTATTTTAGGTATTCTTGGGCTTATTGATTATTAAATATTATAATAGGTATTCATTAATATGTCATCCTTAATGACTTTCACACATCTCCATAGTGTTTGATCATTATTTCCACTCCTCTTTTGACCTTCAAACCTCAGCTCCTAGTAGAAAATTCATTGCATTTCACATATAAATAGACCTGTAGGTATGAACACCTTTAGGTCTACATTTTCATTACTTAAAACCTTTAATTATATGTATTTTAACAATATAAACCCTTGGAATACTTCACTACCTAATTACACTTATTATGAGGTCATGACCCTTATATATCTTTGATAATGTAGGGTTAGATATTTTCCATTCACTTCTATGCTCTTATGAGTTATAAATATTTATTGGAGATATTAAATTAGGTTCCAAGGGAAAAAATATGTGACTTAAATTACTTTTCAATATTTTCACATAATGTGAAACTCTCATGCTACTAGAGTTCAACCTATTATAGTCATTTTAAGATGAACATTTTGATAAGTTGTTATTTATGGGTAATAGGAATAAATTAATATTTAATTGAAATTTATATCTTTATATAGAGTGAAAATGTGATATAGTATCCTTAGAAGCATGCCTCCATCTGTTAAAAACCCTAAAACATCAAAAGACCAAGATTTTTAGCCTAAAAACTATGCAAAAGTAAAGGTTTCCTATCTTATTTGGATCAAAAATGCAAATAAATATTTGGAGAATCATGTATGAAGATCCATTTATAACATATCATATTTCTCTCATGCCTCTAATCTATTTCAAACTACCATTTTAAGGAAAAAATTGAGCCTATGGGGTTTATGTAGGGTTTTAGACTACCATATAGTCTTAGTGATTGTTCATAAAGGAGGGGAAACCAATGTAAAAACCAATGACACAAATAAAAATTCAATTATAATCCCTTCCTCTTCCCATAATCTTAGGACATCTCTCTCTCTCTCTCTCTCTCTCTCTCTCTCTCTCTCTCATCCATACCAAACACATGAAGTTAACCATTAGTAGTCTGCTAAGAAGTTGATGGGGGTTCTAATGAAAATTTGCACTTCTTAAGACCTATGAAATATTTATATTCATGGAAATGTCATGAGGAATGTGAAGAAACACCATTTAAATGTTTTCACTTGAAGATTATCTCTCTAAGTTTGTACAAGTGTTTAAAATTCTTTATTTAAAGTTATTTTCTCTCTTTTGTATGTTAAACCTATAAAACTAACTTTGATCTGACATTTCTGACATATATGCATGTTATATAATTACTTCATAGGCTTTTATAAGTATTTTTGTATGAAAATTTCATCTTGGTTAACTTTGACATGTGTTGGACTTGACTACATGTAACTTTCTCTTGCATAACATTTACCTTAATCTTTACAAAACAACCTTAACTTTTACAAAAATGTATAAAATTCTTATGAAAGGTGTCCAAAGGGTGATATGACTTGAGGGATAACTTATGAACCTTTAACACCTTTTGTATCAACTTTATCACATCGTGGTATGGATAGACTAGCATAAGACAAACATAAGTCATTACCTTAAACTTGTCAAAATAACCTTGAATTACGCTAATAAGACCTTTAAAATACCATTTAAATAATTTAAAAGGCATATAATGGCTATGAACAAGGTTAGAAAACATGATAAATCAAATTTTTTGTGAACCCCAATAATGGTATCCAAAATTTAGCTAACAATTACTTTCTCTTATTTTTTCTCTATTTTATCTTAGAAGAAGGGTAAAAGGATTATTGGGAAAGAAAAATAGAGAAGGATTTTAGCATACCTCAAGTAGAATATTTAAGGGTGTTTGGTGATTAATGATCAAGTACTACATATTGTGATGTCTGGGCACTTATTTCATGTTGGGTCCCTCCTTTAAGGAATCTTGGATACTCCTATAGTCATCATATTGAGGGGATATTGATTCATGTGGAGGATTGGGGTTTCTTTTTTTTATCTATAGTTATCTTTAATATTGATGATCTTATTACATATTTGATTTATATTATGGAAGTTTTTTCTAATATATCTAATGGTTGTGCCATGTTTTCCTTTCCTATGGGGTGTGGGAGGAAGGCTGGATACATTGAGGGTTACTAGTCTTTGTTTAAAATTATTATTGGGAGGGAATATTTCAAGATAAGTTTTTTCTTACCATGTGCAAAAGTTTTTATTTTTTCACATTTCCTATGTGACATCCTTATGTTTCTTTCATACCCTATTTTTGATTCATGCACTCTTGGTTATGTTTTCCCCAACCGTTACCCCAAGAAGAAGACCAATGGTAGGAAAGTTGTCAATGGTTTATTCAATGTTGATGCAAGGATATTTCATGATAAGCTAGAGGTTGTCACCTTGTTATAAGCTACTATCAGACTATTAAATAACTATTTGTCTATAACATATCTTCAAATAATTTACATTTCATGTTTTCTCTACCATTTTCTCAAGTTTTTTCGAAGTTTGATTAACCATGGTTTATATATGTGTAAAACTAATTTATTTAGCATCACATTATTGAGGTTGATCCTATATCTCATCAGATTAATCCTTTAGGATAGAACTAGCTATACTTAGTGACCTTTTTCAAGACTATCCCTTGAATAATAGGTATTTGTTTACTACCTTGGAAGTAATTTGATGTTGTGGTTTCACCAAGTTGGTTCCATTGGTCATTTCATTACTCACCATTTACATATGTTTCAAAGATGTCGCTAGAATTAGTCCTTTCTAATTCTTATTTGTTGTATCTTTTTATTCTAATGTAGAGGTTGGGGGAATTATTTTCAAAACCCTCATTATTTAATTGTAAAGTTTATGGGACCTATCTTCAAAACCCTCTCTTGTTTGGTTCACAACTCTAGTTTACCAAATTCATTTTATCCATATCTAATTAAAAAACTCATAAAACATATACCCATGAGTGAAATATTTTAGAATACAAAATTTTCCACTGATAGTCCTCTTTTATATTTATTCTCATGCATATCTATACTTATCCAAAATTGGGGTTCAATAAGAGTATCCTTAAGGTTTATTTTTTGTTACATAAGAATTTGAGTATAGAAAGGAATAACATCATACCATACATATATACAATTCCTTGTCTTAGTATAAAAACATAAATTCTTATGCACATACATCATCAAATATATCTTTCCATAGAATATCAAAAAATTAAATTTGAAAAATACAAACATATTCAATATCTACATGTATAATACACTAGGTGATAATAAAATAAGATGTACAAAAAATATCATCCTATACATGCATAAATTTAGTTCTTTAGAACACACATTATTCATTAATATTGTTTAACTCATTCAATAGAACTATCTTTCTAAATTTAATTTTGACTAAATTAAAAACATATGTGAGGCTTGAATCGATAAAATAGATAAATAATGATGTAAATTGAGTATCAAGACCCATACATCACTAAACATGATACATACTCACATATTATTTTCCCAAAAATACAAGTTTTCGTTATTATAACATCATATACTTTCTAGTTTCATAAATTTTGGTTTCTATATTAAAAACTAGGATATCATTCCCATAAATACCATAATGCTTCTAGATACCATTTATCACACTAAGTATAGTCTTATCCACATGAACATAAAAATATCATTAAGACCTATTACAATATTTAATCCTTTTCTAACCTATATGTGCAAAGATTAAATTTTCCACATTTATTGAATAATCATGTTGGGGATGGAAAATATGATACATACATTGTTGGCCCTAAACCACCCTATCCATCATCCATGTTGTTGTCAAAATTGGTTGAAAACGTGAAGTACTCATTACTGTAAAAAAATATAAAACAAGTTCTTCCAAAAATTCTTAAGATAAATTGTTCGTTTTAAAATCACATGGAGAAATCAAAGGTATATGTTAGCTATAAATTATTATTATTTTTCATTTGATTCATGTTTTCCCACCCAATATTTTTAATGGAGAAAATATAACTTTCTGTGTATTTTACACAAAGTTTAAAATGACATCAAGCCCTTCTTTTCCCTCTCCACCTCCTTAGCAAGAAATTTAGAACTTCATGTCACTTTGTACATTGTGTAAAAGGGACATAAGGCCATAATTTACATAATTGGATTATTAAAACTCTTTTTAGAGTTACTAATGTGGTAAAGCTCACCAAACATTGTGTCATTTTGTAATTAAGTACACAAATAACATATTATCCATCTATTCATGTTTATTCTAATTAATAATTTACATAGAAGGTTGAATAGACTTAATAGCTATCCATATAATTTTTATATGAAGTAAAATGGTAACATAAAGTCATACTATCTGTGATTTCCCACCTAAATTATGGTATATTATGTTTCTCACTCAAATCGCTTGTAATGTTAAATGTGAAAAACATGCATTAATGAATTCTCTATATACATAATATTTTTGAACTTTATCATTTACTGAAACTTTCTCTCTTATATGAACTTATTGATTTTTAATATCTCTAAGTGCACACCTTAAATGGTGCACTAGGAAAGGTGTGGACAAACCATTGGTACTTCTCAAGATTGTTTGTTAAATCTATCAAACCTATACCCATTATAAATCCCACTTATCCAACTCCCTAAGTAAGCATATCCCACTTATCCAATTCCCCAAGATATTATCCTCCAAATATCCCCTAAGTAATAAAAATCCATTTTTACTACTAGGTCAGCTCTAGTCAAACCAATTATGAAAGTTATGGCACATGTTATGAAACTAGGTTGGACTAGGTTGGCCTAGTTCAAGGATAAACAATAAATTTTTAAAATAGGGTCATGGTGGGATGATCATTTTATCTAAAATTATATAATGGTTAGAACCTATCCATTTCTATAAATTTAACCTTCATTTCAATCTAATAGAGAGGAACATTCATTTTTGCACTATTATAGCTCATAATTATGCTACATTTACATTTGAAGGAGCCATTTATTAGGGTTTACCTTAGAGTAAATATATCTTATCTTGTGGGAAGTATTAGATGCAATTAGGAAGATTTTAGCCTAGAGTTGATTTCAAATGGTTTGATCCTTACAAAGCCACACCAATTTATTACAAAGCACCAATTGCCAAGGGGGAGATTGAGACTCGACAAGTTCACTCTAAGGTAAGTATCTCTAACTTTTGTTATTTCATTTGATAGATAAATATTGCATAAAGTAATAGGTTTTAATATATAACTCCTTGACTAGAATACCTATATACTTAAACTTAGTGTAGCTATAGGTTTTTATTAACTTTCCATCTTCCACCTTAGGTGATCTAGGTCCCCATTTTCCTACCATGATCCCTTGTGTTATTTATTTTAAATCATTCCCTATTGTGTTATAATATTTAAAAGCACTAGATTAGATTTAATTTTATGCATTAGAATACATAACTAGAGTTATTGTATTATATTATTTTTTAGAGGCTTTATAAGCCTCTCCTTGAGTGTTGTGTGATATGTGCTCCATTAGTTAGGTTTAAGAGATCCAATTTCATCATGCTTCAAATATATAAAGTATCACAATATATGTTAGTTGATTACCTTATCTGATCTTAGATTTAATAAGTAGGATATGTTGTAGACCTCCTCATTAGCCTTTTTATTCCCCTTAGTTAGTTATTCTAATTATTTGTTTTTAATTTCCCCACTCAATCTATGTAAATTTACATTCCAAATGTTCCATTTTAATATTCCTTACATCTTTGTTAATGTTTTCAACCTCAATTATTTTAAAAAAAATGGATTTCACCTCTTCTTGAACATGTTACTATCATTTTAATTTTATAATGAGTTATTTTTATCTCTTTCTTAGAGGAATAATTTTTAATAATTCATGAATGGATGGTGTGCATGGGTATCTTACATGGTATATTCATTAAAGTGGCTTGAGTTTCCATATTTCCATTTAAATCATGATTATGTAGGAAATGTTTATATAATTGTGTTATCTACCCATATGTGTACCTCCTCTCTTATCAAGAAAGACATGAAGTAAAAATTCAAAAAATTCAAACACAGAATCATTATTATTTGATAGATCAAATAAAGAGATATGGAATGTGCATCTAGAATATATTCATGAAATAGTGCAAATAAGAGACAATTCTATCCTTAACATGAAAATTTATGATAGTGGTCTTGTACAAGCAATGAGTTTTCAAAATTATTTAGAATTCCCTAAGTTGGTTAATGCATATTTAAAATATTGCAATCTAGAGATAAAGTAGGCAAAGACATCCTTTGGATAAATTATTCACATGTTATTTATAAAAAAAAATTAGGTAGGGATAATTGCCCCTTTAGGCTCTCTTGAAAGGAGGCTTGTAGTGTATTTCCAAGTCAAAAAGTACTTGGTGATCCAGTTAGCCTATACATAATTAATCTAATTCAAGGATCCTACTGGTTTGGAATAATTTAAACCTAGTTTTTGTGTTTTAAGGTATTTTAACGAATTATAGGGGAATACTAGTTTTTTTTCCTTGTTCATGTGGTTTTTTGATGAGTTTCAAGAAACAATTCAAACTATGTATTCTCAAATTTTCCCATATGGTTAAAATTAGCTTTTTTGGTTTTGTTTAAATGAGGGTGTGAATGATTTAAATGTGTTTATTACATACATAAAGTAATGCATAAATGAAAATAAATGATGCTTACAATTGAGATAAAGAAATAAAATCTAATAGCTTTCAAACCCCAATGTAATAGAGAAAAAAATTACAAAAGGGAGGGAAAATGAAAGAAAATCCTATAATAATGAAGATAAATTTAATTATCCTAATTAAATGCACCCATTAAACCAGTCTCCTACTTGAACAACGTGTGGACAACCACAAATGAGGATGATTTAAGATTTTGAGGAACATACACTATGAATAAGACCTACAACCACCATTTACACATGCAAATTGTAAATAACTAACTAATTCCATTGTACTTTATTGATCACTATATACATTTTGATTACAAATATGAGGCCATTATATATATATATATATATATATATATAGAATAATTACACATAAAAAGACAGGTAGAGAGAAAATAAATAAAAATGACCTGTTCGTAATGTCTCTAATGGAGGAAAAATGGAGTCATCCCTTTATAGAAAAAAACTACCTATTTATAGAAAACCTTTCCCTCCAAAATGGTCCTTAACTTCTTCTCTCTAAAATTTGTCAAATTTCCCACCACTTATAACCCTTAGCTTATAAAAATACAAAAATAAATAATTTAGATATTGTAATTATAATCACTTTTCACAAAGCAAGATATGAAAACATGAATAAATTTTATCATAGGAAAACTTACACAAAATTTAAAACACCATTGTGTCCAAGCTGAAATGAGATTTATGAAAATGTGATTAGTTTTAAAAATAAAAATTCAAGCCCAAGATATGTCTAAAAAACTAACCTAGGTTTCAAAAAAAATACTCCCATACCTAATCGACATTCTAGGAGGCACAAATAATTTAAAATTTCACTTTTCAAAAAAATAATTCCCTAGTTATAATAGGGGTTTAGAGGCATGAATAGAATTGAGGGGACACTTTAGGTAGGTGAAATACCTAATTAGGCATCATAATACCAAATAACATTAAATTCAATGTTGAGGGGATCCCAATACCTAATTAGGCTTGGGACCCTTGAATAGGTTTGTGGGTTTGGGCAAGGCACATTCACATTATGATCAGACTTCAAAGTATACATATAACTATCCAAAGCTTTGGATGGGCTCATAGAACTAGCCTAGATCTAAGTCTTGATTGATAGAGGAGGATTTTTGGGGGAATGAGCCTCAACTTAGTTATGGATTATTCCACAAATAACATTAAAATATTATAATAAAGGGGCCACAAACTCAGTTGGGGTCTCATCTCTACTTAACATTATAGGAGGGACTTTAAATCCTCTTTAGCCTAATTAGATAAATATCTTTGATAAACACTATAGGGACCCCACACCAAACACCAATACTTGGTTAGGGTAAAAACCATGACCAACATTATGCTACCCCCATTATTTACACCTAGACCTAATCATGACCCAAAGCTTGATTAACACACATAACTTACCATTGAAATTCTAAGATCTAATCAAATTTATTACTTTGGTTATCAAAGGATAAAAAAAATATACCTCCTTAGACCTAATCAATTTTTTAAAACTCAATTAGATCTACAGGACTTAGGAAATTTTGATCAAGACCCATCTAGACAAAAAGGGATGAATACAACTAGACATGATGAATTGGAACCCCAAAGACCTAATAGAGGGTTGAAACCTTGATTACATCTAGAAACTTATAAAATTTTCAATGAGTTAAAATATACTTAACTAGAGAATTAATAAATTTTAAAGAAATCATCTTTCTATCAATGTAAAATATAAAATTTTATCACACAAGCTTAGTTATCTCAATGAGACAAGTCTAAGAGGCTGAATGAACATGTAAAATAAAATGATCTCCAAAAATGACTTTAGAGAGTTGAGAGTTCAATATTTTAAATACAAGTATGGAGGTCAAGACTCCACTTTCACGCTAAGTGATTTATAACTAATTTTCTTGCACAAACATGGTCTTTCTAATATAGGTGGTTGTAGGGACCGATTTGACATGCAAACTGAGATATATCACCATGGAAAATTGAGAGTGTTGAGATAAAATAACCATGAGCATAAAAATGAATGTAAAAAGAGGCAAAAAAAAGGGGTTTTATGATTCTTAAAGAATTATGGCATGTTATGCAAGAAACAACAAATGAAAAATTTTCAATAAAATATTCTTGATTATTTTGAAACTAGAGAAATGTCTCTATGAACTTAGAATCTGTCACTGAGATATTTCATAAAACATGAAAAATCAAAGAGAGAAAGAAGGAAATGACTACAAGACTAAATTTGATATTTTTATTAAGTTAATTTGTGAAAATGAGATAATTACCACTTCATATAATCATTAAAGACTAGTTTATGTGGCTACAACTTTTCAGATAGTGAACCCTACCTTGAGAATGTTAACCTAGGCATTTATCTACTACAAGCTAGATATCCATAACCACAATGGATTCATCTCTAATCCTACTCAAGGCCTTGATCTAATACTAACTAGGTATCCATAACCCTAGTAGAGGTTTCTTGAATCCCTCATACTTGAGTTTTTATGAAATTGATTTTCCTTTTATTTCTCTTTTCTTTTCTTCTTTTATTTTTATAGTCTCAATTTTAGGTTGGGGACCACTATGGAAAATGAAAGGTATAACTATATATTTTTCACCCTAGATCTTAACCACACCAGGTTCATCCAAAAAAACCCAAAACCCATTAAAATGTGATTATTTGGTGTCTAGTTTTAAGAGAATATATTTAGAGGATGAATAGTTTACCCAAACTCACCCAAACATGAACAAATCTAGAATAAAAATGACAACCTAATATTTTGAAAATGATTCAAAAATATAGTTTCAAGTCTAAAACTAATCAAAGCACTTACACACTAAAATGTCACTTGAATTGCGTACATACAAGACATTATTACTCATTATTTGAATAATAAGGAACTCACATGGAAAAATATATGGGACATACCTAAAATAGATAAACATGAGGTTAGAATGACAATGAAAAATAAAATAAAAATGAAAAGAAGAAAGGAAAGCAATAAATAAAAATTAGTAAAGCAAAGGGAAGTTATCTACATGACCATAGTAGGTAGATCTATGCCTAGACGTAGATTTTAAGGAATCACCCTATGGATAGGCCATGGGATATCCTCACTAGTTAGAAAATTGATATGGAATGTATTCATTTTCAGGATTTTGAGAATATTAGTAAGGATCCTAATAAATGAGCATTCATATTTATGATTGTGTTTTCATTTATAATCATGTACACTATCATAAAGATTTTTATCTATAATATTTTCATGTAAGTTAAGAAATGTTTCATTATTAAATTCAATAATGTAATTACATATAATTTTAAAAAATAACTTGGGATAGGGTTTGAGAAATACCTCTACCAAAATTTTGAATTACGATGAGGAAAAGGGGTGGGTATCAAGACATACGAGAGATATTTTAACACCTAACCTAGCAAAGGCATATTATTCATGACAACTAATCAATGGATCAATTTCTGGCTACTCTCTTTATAATAATGATGTGGAAGCATCCTTCTTTCTATTTTCATCATCTAAAATGTAAAAGCTTTGTTATTCCCATTTTAATGACTTTTTGGTTTAATTATCAGTTGTTGAAGTATGTAAAGAGTTAAACTAAATTAGGTTACTTTTATCTCCATATCCCACTAGTCTCATTTATTCATTGTAGCCACCATGTTCATGTTGTTAATTTTTAATTTGGTTACCTCTAATACTAATATAAACACTATAATGTTGTGATCATGACTCATATGATCCTCTAAAGGATATAAACCTTCAAGTGTAGGAGAAAAAATATGATTTCTAGCCTCCTTTCACTTATCATTGAGCATTAAAATGCAACTCTTTAGTGGTGATAACTCTCATAGATACACCATTTAGGTATATACCAATTACATCAAAAGTAATGATTCCATTGAATGATATATATTCAATATTGTGTCCATTTAATTATTATTTCTCATAGGATAAACCAATTTCAACTTGTTTTCTTCTATTTCATCCATATCCAATGCTGATATGAGAGTTAATATTCTAAAATTTAGATTTTGATATTCATTAATCAAATTTATAAATTTAGGAACAATAGTGTATGATAGGTTTTGTTTTATATGCATATAATGCATCCTCTTCATCTAGTTACTTTAATTATTCCACTTCTACACACTGATTTCAAGAGGCTTTTGATTTATCTTCTTATGTAGGTATATGTTTATTTCTCTACATTTTTGCTAATTATATTCAGAAAAAAGAAGAAACTAAAGTTAAGGGTTAGGGGTTTGTACGTTACCCAGATTAAGTTGTGCACCATATCCAAGCGATGTAAGAGCTCCTCTTTGGCTATGGAGGAGGACACCTATAGATAAGAATAAGACTTAAACAAAGAAAATGTTAAAATAAGATAAGGTGGACTGCCAAACTACGTGCTTGGTCCCGAAAGCGTAAAGCTCCATGAGGGATGACAGTCCACTATTTAAGACAAAGAGATTTGTATGAAATGAAATGATAAAAGACTTACAAAAATGGAAAGGCAGTATATCATGTACCTATTTCTTGTAATTCATGAGTCTCAGTAGGCTAGTCAGAGGTTGTGTCTAGTCTTTGGGCTATCTAGATTGGTTTTCTGGTTTGCATAATCACCGACGTCGGTTATGCTGCCAATGTCAGTAGGTAAATAGTGTCGACGTCGGTTATACTGCTGATGTCAGTAGGGGAAATAGGTCTTTGGATGGGTTTCAGGGTATTTCTATGATGGACAGAGGACTCTAGGAGTTGGGAGGTTTGTACAGAGTTACGGGAAGGAGAATAGGGTCTGAGGAAGGACAAAAGGTAGAGGGTAGGTGTGAGAAGAGGGTAAGAGTTAGAGGAAGGATTTTCAACCCTTCCATGGGGGAAGTTGGGTTTCTTTTACTATATTCAGAAATAGTAAATAGAAATTAATTACCAAGTTATTCTAGAACTTTGAAATGGAGACCAGAAGAATACTTAGCTTTTTGGTGAAGA
Source organism: Torreya grandis (assembly GCA_037957365.1). Taxonomy (NCBI): domain Eukaryota; kingdom Viridiplantae; phylum Streptophyta; class Pinopsida; order Cupressales; family Taxaceae; genus Torreya; species Torreya grandis. The sequence goes on from JARHVA010002682.1 coordinate 2,293,647, forward strand.
CCTGAGGATGTCAGGATGCTTATTCCTGTTGTGGCTGATGTCGAAGCCCTCGTATAATATTTTCAATCCAATGTCTGGAGTGATTCTTACAAAATTTATGTAGCCTGGAGAGCAATAGTTGAATTTTGATGCTTAGTCTTAGAGTGTGTGCATCGATATGCGAAGAGGTAGGGGTAACCCAAGGTTAGAACCTAAATTATGTAACCGATGTCAGTGATCCCACTGGCGTCAATTGATAGTAGATTGGTGTCGACTGCTAGAGAATGGGTAAAAGGGCTATTTTTAGCTCTTTGCTCATTTCTCCATCTGCCAAGTGCATTTGCCATTAGAGAACGATCAAAAGATGGGTTTATTAGGCATGAGAGTTAGTTAGAGAGTTGGAATAGGTCTTAGGTAGTTAGGATATGAAGAACTTAGTCATAGGGTGACTCATAGGGCAAGAAATGGTCTTAGGGTGAGGTGTTTGGGCGAGGTGTCTAGGTGAGGTGTCAAGGTGAGGGGATGATTAATTTAAAATAAGTAATTTATTTTAAATTAATAAAGTGTGGGTCAGGGATGTTAAAGTTAGGAAGGGACCAAGGGGGGATTGACACAATATTGGTGTCTACATTTGCCCCTTTTTGTCTTGTGGTTTGTCTTGACAAACTGCAAGACAAAAATAGATGTTGTTTACCCCAGATATGGGATGAAGTATTCCCCCTCATAGTGGGAGCCAAGGGAAGGTAAGCTGATATCAGGTGCCAATTTGATAGGCAGTAGATGGGGAAGGGGAGATTTGAGTGTGAACACTGCAATAGTTGAGAATGCGCATATACCACTTCACATGAGAGGCAGGTCAAATTGTCGTAGGCAAGGTCGAGGAGTGCTAAAATTGAAGTAACCAATCCCCAGCTTATTAGTCATGGCTAATTGGGTTAAATGATCAAAGTTGTAGCTCCAATGGTCATCATGTTCCAAGTATCCTATGCTACGAAGTACTCTCAAAAAACACAAAAATGTCACAAAGATTGGGGATCAACTGGAGCGTGATCCAACAATAGGTGTGAGGGTCGTGGACAATTTGCTAACTATTCGTGAGGTAGCATATGCAATCAAAACAACCAAGGCATAGTTGTCTCAAAAGTGGTCATGGTCTAGGGAGATAGTTGTGATCTCCAAGGTCATTTGTTGAGTCTGGCTGAGATATAAGTGATCTCAAGTATTTTTTTTGTTGTGGTTAGGGAGATATATGTGATCTCTAATGTGCCCCATGAGGAGTCTAAGATGACTTCTACTGTTAGAGATAGTTGTATTGGGCATGATTTTGGGTGGTTGCCAAGAGAAATTATGTTTTAAGGGTGCTGATGTTGGTTAGGAAATTGATGTCAGTTATATATAACCTAACAAACTACTAACGTCGGTGGAAATGAGCCGATGTCGGCAGTCTAGGGCATGCTTTTGCCAATGTTGATGGCTTGCCAAACTTAACAAAACCAAATTGGTGGCCCACTAAAAGTCATTTATGACTTTTGAAGAGGTGAAAAAGTGAGCTCTGAGGTGTTTAGTGTGATTAAGACTTTTAGTTGACCGTGGCAATAGCATGAGGTGTTAGATTGTGATTGGTTGGGAGTGTGAGTGTGGATTAGAGTGTTGTAGCATTGTGGGAGGCATTTGTGGGCCAAAGGTGATTTGATTAATGAGACAAGGTAGACTTAGATGGTAGAGGTCAGAGGAGGCCCTGCAGGAGGACCACCACTACTGGCACCCATTATACCATCGCAATGATGATGACGAGATGAGGTAGGGTATTGTATTTGAGTTTTTGATTGGTTTTGAATTGAATTTTATTTTTGTTATTTTGTTAGTTTTTAGCTATAGATCTAGGGGGAGGGGTAATTAGAAGGGTGGGTAGGTTAGGTAGGTTAGTTTAGGAAGGTTTAGGAGGGTTTGGGGGGTTTTTAAGTGAAAAATGGGGAAGCCCTAATTTTTAAGGCTCACCCCATTCGGCCTTAGGGCCAAACCAGTCACCGACATCGATAGTTCCACTGATGTCGATCGACCAGTGATTGATGCCAGTCAGTTCTTTGCCAACGTCAGTTAGGTAGGTGCTATTGTCAGCACACTAACTGATGTTAGTTACTATAAAGTGTTGTTTAGGCCTAAAAAAAGTTTAAAATGATAATCTAGAGGGCCTAAGTCATGCTGAGGCACTCCCGAGTGTAGTGATGGTCATATAGGTTTAGTTAGTTGGTCCAATAGGTAGACAAATGGGTGAATGGCTGAGCTATCCTCAGAAGACCCCATGTCAACTAAGTGCTGCCTATATAGCCCTTATTTTAAGGGCCTTAGGCCAATGTAGTTCTCCCAAAAGGGAAGAAGAGTTAAAGAAGTTGGTAGTTTGTTTACTAACGGTGTTGTGATGTTGTTGGTTAGATATAGGTGAGGCAGACATTGATGCTACAAGATCATCTTCCTACATTATTGACATGGATGCATCATGACATTACTAGAGAGGAGTGGGCACACATGGCTATAGTAGGACTAGGTGGGTTGTGGCGATACTACCGAGTGGCCAAGGATGTTAGCCTGATGGTGGCATTGATTGAGTAGTGGGATCATACCACCAACACCTTTCATCTGCCTACCAGAGAGTTGATAGTGACTATAGAGGATGTGTACTAGATTTTTCAATTGCTGATACATGGGGTAGGCATATATGTATGCTCGAGAGAGGTGCATGATATTCATATGGTGATGCTATTTGGGGAGCACGCTACTAAGGTGACTTACCACTCAGTGAGTTTTACGTATGAGCTAGTGTATGTGATAGATGAGGATGAGCATCGATTAGCTATCCTGATGTTGATTGGCATTACTGTGTATGTCCTACCTGATGTAGAGGGAGGGAGATTCCTAATTGTGATGACTAGAGTGTTGACTGACATAATTGAGGAGCAGATAGTGTTTGCATGGACTCCAGTCTTTTTGGCTTAGTTATACAGGGAGATGTGTAATATTAGTCAGTGGCAGTGGTACAACTTGTGTGTGGGCCACCTCCTACACTATTGGGCTTATAAGCACATCATGATCACATGACCTCAGCCTTCTAGTGGCTATCTAGGCCAATTTTAGAGTTGGGTTCAGGCAATGGCAAGAGGTCGTAGCACAGACTCATGTGGATGGGATCATTTGAGACATCGATTACTATAGGGGTATTGAATGCCCTAATCCTTATAGACATCATTTGGAGGCCATACCTATTATACCTAGTGTTTGGAGATTAGGTAGAGCAGCTGGTGGGTGTGCAGAGCTGGAGATGGGTGAGGGGTAGATGAGCTAGTGAGCTTGAGAGAGTGCCTATGGAGAGAGTACAGTGCCAGTATGGGCTGTTACAGGATGTGCCACCTGCCTTCCCACTGTATAAGTGAGATGAAATTGAGGTGCCACTCCCAGTGCCAGATGAGATAGAGTGGCCTGATTTTGAGGAGATACCTGTAGGTCTTGGTGTGGTAGATTTGGGGTGTACAATGGCTTACTCAGCTTGGTGGGTAGGGTAGTATGCTGAGGTGCAGAGGGGACCACCTCCTAATCTATAGGCAGTCAGTAGAGAGAGAGATGCTACTATCTAGGAGAGATATGTAGCATGAGCATAGGTGACAGCTTTGCAGGGGTAGGTGATAGGGTTTTAGGGGTAGGTTATAGTTTTGATAGCCTTGATAGGGTAGGTGACTACATTGCAGGGGTAGTTGGATGTAGCCTAGGCATATATATTAACAAGGTAGGGTTTTGGAGGGCAAGGTCCTATTTAGCCACCACCACAGTAGCCAGTACAAGAGCCAGCTCAGTCAGCACCACAACAACCACCTCAACCATAGCCACAGAGTTTGTTATAGGGCATGGCATCAGGGTCTATGGGTCCACTGCAGACTGTACCTATCTCTAGGTACAATACTATTATTTCTACGCTAATTTTGCTTTCACATTTAAAGAGAGAAATGAGAAACTAAGAGATGGTCTAGGGTTAGAAGATACCCAGATAAAGTTGTGTGCACTGAAATTAGACGTTGGAAGGTACTCCTCTTTAGCTATGGAAGAATGACACCTGTGAAGAAAAAGAGACTAAAACACGAAAAATGTTAGATGAGGAGATGGTGGGTTGCCAAGCGAAAGCTTGATCCCAGAAGTATGAAGACTTCCTTAAGGGATGTCAACCCACTATTTGAAAATAGAATATTTGACAGAAATAGAAATAGTGAAAGATAGAATGAAAGAAATAAAAGACAAAAAATAAAATGCATACCTGATATGCAACAAATTGCTCTGCATAGTCACCGGTGTCAGTCTCTATGCCGGTGTTGGTCAAGGAAGGGAGCCAACATCAATTAAATTGCTGGCATCGGTAGGGGTAATGACCAGCATCGGTTGGGGTAGTAGTTTTTGGATGGGGTCTGGTCAGGTCTAGACAGGGTTTTAGGATTGTAGAATGGTCTAAAGTTTTTGTCTGAGGGTTAGGGAGCTAGTTTGGGTGTCAGAGGGATTGTTTGGGGGTTTGTGCAAAAATCTGGGTAGAGTTACAGACTGTATATTTTGGAAAGGGTGGATAGAGGTGATATGGGAGGAAGTCAGGTCGGGTCTATGGTCTAAATCTAGATTGGGGTTGTGATAACAATTAAAAACAATAACCAGAGAACAAAATAAAAGCACAGAACAAATGCTTACCTGTTACATGCTGAAGATAGAGTAGGAGACATAATTGATGTTGTCGGTGTGTTACAGAAGTTTGATGTAGCAGACCTCCAGCGAGATGACTGAAGCAAAATACCTATATCAGAGAGAGAAATACGAGAGATTGGATTACAGATTGATTGAAATGCAAAAGTTGGCTGATCATTTGAATGAAAAGTTTGCTGATTGTTTCAAAGGTCGAATGAAATAATGTTTTGAAAGAAGGTCTGATAACCAATCGAGAAACTGATTGGCAACCAAATAACAAATAATGGATAACGGATAACTCATCCTGCATTCGGGTTGAGAATGCAGTGTTAAGGATAACCAACGCCAGTAGGACCGCCGACGTCAACCGAGTAGTGACCGACATCAACGATGTTAGCTGAGTAGTGACTGACGTTGGTAGATGCAGAATGGGGACAGAGGCTAACTTTAGCATTTTGCTCATTTTTACATGCTGCCAGGGTCAAGGCTCGTGAGAAAATGATCGACAGGGGTTAAATAGGCATGGGAGAATAAAATGGGGGTTAAGGGGAGGACGACAAGGGTTAGACACAATTTTGGTGTCTACATTTGCCCCTTTTTGTCTTGTTGGTTGTTCTGGATGAACTACAAGACAAAAATAGGAGTTGGTTGCCCCAAGTGTGGGATAAGGTTGATTCCATCTTGTTGGTTGTTTGAATGAACTGTAAGACAAAAATAGGAGGTGGATTGCCCCAGGTGTGGGATAAGGTTAATTTCATCTTGTTGGTTGTTTGAATGAACTGCAAGACAAAAATAAGAGGTGGATTGCCCCGATTATGGATGAGGTATTCCCCTCAAAGTAGGAGTCGAGGGAGGGGAACCGAGAATCGGGTGCTAATTTGACAAAGAGTGGATGAAAAAGGGGTGAGGGTGAATGTTGCAAAAGTCGTGATTGCATGCATACCACTTCACGAGATGGTCAGGTCAAATTATTATAGATCTAAGGTCGAGGAGTGCCAAAATTGAAGTAACTGGGTCCCAGCATGTGGTCTTAGCTAATCGGGTTATTCAATCAAAGCTATAGCTCTAATGGGTCATCATGTTCCAGGTATCCTGGGCTCAGGAAGTGCTCCTAGAAACATGAAAAAGTCACAACTAGTGCGGATCAACTGGCTTGCGATCCTATACTTGTGAGGGTCCAAAATATAGTCTGCACACAATTTTGCTAACCAGTCATGAGGTAGCATACAGGCAAAAAACAACCAAGGCAACATTGTCTTGGAAGTGGTCATGGTCGGAGGAGATAGGCATGATCTCCAATGGTCATTGGTCGAGGTGGATGGATGGATGAAAGGATGTGGCTGAGCTAACCTCAGAAGACATTATGTGATCTGAGTGTTGGCTACATAGCCCTTGTGTGAAGGGCCTCAGGCCAATGTAGTTCTCCCTAAAAGGGAGGAAGGGTCAAAGGGATGGAATTGGTCTTGGTCGAGGGTAAGGTCATGGTTAAAAAGAGGAAAGAAGGTTTGTCCATCAGAGAGATGAACAAATGAAGGTGGTCAAGCTAACCCCAGAAGATGTCGTGTCATCTGAGTGCTACCTATATAGCCCCAGTCTTAGGGCCTCAGACCAATGTAGTTTGAATTAGTTGAGAAGATTGGTCGATGATTGGTTTGGTCATGTGTCAAAATAATGAGGAGAAAAAGATGTTACAGCCTTTTCCAAATTGTGTATTCTGCAACATTGGTTGAGGGGTCTTTCATCCCTAGTAATTTTCCATATTCGTGATGGATGTATGTTAAAGATGAATTGAGGTCTATTTATGCTTTAGCAAGTATTGGTTTATGCTTAACATAAATTGCATCTGGTTGATAGTTTCCATGTGTATTGGTGTCCATAGAAACTAGTGTGAATAGGCTATGGGAGTGGCCTTAAAAGAGAGTTGAGTTGAGTTTATTAGGTTTGACAAGTGATGAAGTTGAATGTGACCAAAGTGTAGAAGAAGTGAAAGGCATATTGCTCTTTCATTGACAAGGACCAGAATGACAGCATAGACAGGGGTTATTAGAACCAAGAGCCCCATTCATGCATGATGTCGTTGACCATATGTTGTGTTAGAGAGGTAATCAAATCACTTTGACATTAAAGTGAGCTCAAAGTCCCTTGGGCAAGTGATAGGAGGAAGATAGGGTAACCTATTTTAGAGCAGAGATAACTTTGCCCCTTTTTATAGGAGACCCTAAGACAACTACAAGCCAAGTCCATGATTTTTTTTTTGGTGTAGACTGATCAATGCAGGAAGTCTGCATAGAGATGTCATTTTCTTGGTGGTCATTTGTGAAGCTGATCAATGCGGGAAGCTTCTAAGAAAGATTGTTATTTGTAGCAAGAGTTAGTCATAGCCATCCTTTGAGGGAGTGGTCTATATTTTGCTTTATATATAAGGGCTTTGAATAGCTATCCTTTGAGGGAGCAGTCTATTAGCTACAGCAATGATATGACAGCTGTCCTTCGAGGGAGTAGTCTGCCTTTTGATTGTAATTTGGTGACCTTGGATATTTTGACATCTTGATTTGTTTTGAGAGAAATATGAGTCATGGACAAGATTATAGAAGGTCAAGGGCTCCCTTTTATTAGAATAAAGCATCCATACTATATAAAAGGGGTATATAGGATTTGTTAAGGGGAGTAGGGTTGAAAGGAATGAGAACTAAGAGGACAGGGATTACTCAAGGGACGAGCTCAAGGTAAATGTCAAGTGGACGAGTATTCGACTAATAGTAGAATGGTCATAAATGCAATGCATTAAGAGGCTCAGGTTCTGGCCGTCCATCGAGAGAAGACAAATGATACATCCCTGATCCATACTTGTGCATGATAATGAAAGGTCCGAGCCAATTAGGGGAAAACTTTCCTCATTTACTTTGCTCCATATTAGTCATGTGCTGATTGATGCTGGACATGAAGTTGGTTGATACGTTGGTTGATTGGTCGAGACTGGTTGAATGTTTTGATAAAAAGGGTTGGTTGAAGTTTGGCTTGAATGTTTGGTCGAGGTCATGATTGATGATTGGTCGATGTCTGGATGATATGTGGTCAAGGTTTGGTCGAGGTTATGATAGTCGGTATAAAGTCAAACTCCCCCCAGTCATTTTGTGGTAAGAAGAATGTCTACCACCCAGTGTAGATGATCAATGGGATGGAGAGAAGATGAGAAGGAGAACCTGGGTACCTTACCTAGTTGATAGGTCAGGGATTCCAAGCGAATGACATTTAGGTAGTGAAAAAGCTAGGAGGGATGGAAACCATCGACTCTGTAGGTGAAGAGCGAGGAATGGGTGAGCCTGGAGGAGATTGGTCAATGGTTGGTTAGAGACAAAGGTCTGCAGGGTCCTGATAGGGTCGTGATATCCCAGGCCATATCGTTTCTTGGAATCGTCATCGTTGAGTGGTTTGATGGGCTGATGGGAGCCTTACTCATAGCGTCTGAAGCCAAAACCCTTCCATCCACACCTGTAAAGGTAGGTGTGTGCAAAGGTGGGGTTGCCAAGAAACAAAAAGTCTGATGTGAAAGGTTGTGGTGAAGAAAGAGGATTGCCATCAGTAGGAGCTTGATTGAGCCCCCTAAAGACAAGGTTGGTTTGGAGCTGAGGAGGACCATAAGGCACGATCATCCTGATTCGATGGTCGTGACTAGGGCTGTGATGAAGGCGTCCATACTCTTGTAGAGTTTGGAACATGTCTAAGGCCAGCAAGTGATACTCCCCTAATGAAAGTCTTTGAAAGATGTCTTCCATGGGGTCTATGGTTGTCGCTTGAAGGGGAGGTGTGAGGGCGACCGCCTATTGCGAACAGGTCAAAGCTTCTGTGGATGGAGGTGGTGCCAAGATTGATGGCTTGATAGGAATGAGGACATCATTTGGACAGTATGTGGTGTTACAAGTTTTGAAGGGTGAAGGGTTAGCGGGAATGGTGTGGACTTGCCCATTGTGCTCAAATTTCACACAATAGTACAGGGTGGAGGGGACACAGGCCATGGCACGGATCCAGGGTCGGCCCAACAACATGTTGTATTGAAACTCTCCTTTGATGATATAGAAGAGCTCTGGGACTGTGTGTGGACCAACACGGATGTGAAGGATGACTATGCCAATGGTCGTGGCAGTGGTGTCATTAAAGGAGCACAAGATTGCATCAGTTTTGGAGACACAATTCTTGAGAAGAGCTAACTATTCAAAGGCATGGGTAGAGATAATGTTGATGCTGGTGCCTCCATCGATCATAACACATTTAATGCCTGTCTGATCAACATAGGTAGTGATGAAGAGGGTAGCATCCTGATCTTCCATGTTGGATGTGGGAATCTCAAAATCGCTGAATGTGATGGAGGCAACAGGGGCTAAAGAGTGGACAAGGGTAGCAAGTGGCTAGGGGTCCTCGAGTTGGACCTCCACTGCCTGCAGGGCTCTGATGAGGGCTTGACAATGTTGAGGTGAGGTTTGGATGAGGTCATAGAGAGACATCTTCACAGGCGTCTAGTGAAGTTGTTTCAACATGGAGTCATGGATTGGTTTGAAAGAAGAAGAAGAAGAGGAGGGTTAAGACGTGCCAAGGATAGAAATCTTAGGCTTGGGTAGTTGAGGTGGATTGATGAAAGGGTAGGTCCAAGGAATGGCGGCTTTTTCCTTCACCTTGTCCTTTTGTGACCTAGTGGTTATGTGAATGGCATTGATTTCAAAGATAGGGGGTGAAGGAGATGAAGGGATCATGGTCTGCTGATGAGATGTTGATGGGTTTGAATAGGTTAGAGGGTTATGAGAAGGAGTCAGGGGTCAGTTGAGAGTGTCCTCAAAGAGAAGAGTGTCTTTCTCTAGATAGCGGTGAATGACGACCTTGAGGGCACAGCAAGTCTCGGTATCGTGTCCTGGCGTATGATGATATAAGTAAATCTTCATGTCATCAAACCAGGAGGGCTTAGACCTGAGAGGTTGGAAAGGTCTAATGGGTGGAAGAGTTATGCTGGAAGTCTGCAAAAGTTGGTGCAAGATCAAAGAGTATGAGCCCACTAAAGGGTATGTGCTCGTCGATGTGTGCAATACTGGTGACTTTTGCTTGGGCAGAGTCAGAGGAGGCTTCCGTACCACCTTTTGGGTTGATGGTGCAGTGACAGGCAGAGACGGTACTTTATTCATGGGAGGTACCACCCTTTTGGGAGAGGGTAGGCTAGCGGTAGGCAAAGGAAGTAGAGGAGGCAACTGGTTTTGATAAAAGGTCAGAGTGGGAAGGACTTTGGTCAAGGTTGAAGGATGAGGGCCCAAAATGGAGGGCAATGGTGATGGAGGAGGAGGCATTCACCTCTATGGTTTGGCAGTCTTCTTTGACTTGGGTTGAAGACTACTATTGGTCGAGGTTTGGTCTAAGTCCACCTTCACTTGTGGATGAGTGAGGTTGGAAACAGGGCGAATGCCAAGTGACTTGATAGGTTTAGACGGGGTAGATGAGGGTTTCAGTCCTGATGCGATTGGTTGAGGTGTAGATGGTCTAGAAGTGGAAGTTTGGTTTTTGTTGAGAGTCTTGGGAGATTCTACCTTGGGAGGATTGGCTGCATGAGATGAGAGGGCACGAGCATGTTGAAGAGATGTGAGACGCTCCCACTATACCTAATGCTCCACTTTCCTTGAAGGGAGAAGTTTGAATTTCTCCACTAATCGGGAAAATGGCTGAGAAGATGTTGGATGAGATTTGGGTTCTTGAGAAGATGTGGATGGTTATGGGGTTGAAGATGAGACTGGTGTAGCAGTCTCAGACCCAAGGCATGATGGAGTCGTGACAGGTTCGTCTGCAGTCGGAGACGAAGGAGAGACAGGTTCTTCCTTGGGTGGAGAAGAAACCAGAGAATGAGGCTCCTCAAGCAGGTAAAGGGCAGGGATGATTGTGCCCTCCACTTGTGGTCAAGGAGTAGGAAGGGTTGGGTCCTCCATGGGCAGTAAGAAGGAGGATGGTGAAACTGGCAGTGCTGGTAAGGTTGAGGCGTCCTCTAAGATGAGAGAGGTTGACGGAGAACTAACCAGAGAAAGAGGTTCATCTACATGTGATGGACTGAGGGGTGGACTCACCTCTTGAGGTTGTGAAAGAGTCTGGTTGGGGATGAAGGGCGAGACTGTATTGACTGTTCGTATATTATGTTCGTGAATGTTGTCAGTCAAGGTCTGGACATTGTTTTGAGTTGGTGGATGATTGGGGAATGGTTGCTTGAAGATGTTGATGCCCTGATTAGATGGCACATTGGGATTATCAAGGACAAGGTCACCCTTTTCCAGCATGTCTTAGATGATGTTTTTAAGGGTCTTACAGTTGCCCGTGTCATGTCCCTTAACACGGTGGTAGTTGCAAAAGTCATTTTCCCTATACCACGTAGGGATGGCGCGTGAGGGATCAAATTGTGGAGGTGGTCGGATTTGGGGGAGATTGAGGACCCCCTATTTGATAATTTTTCCAGCACAGATGCATATGATTCTCTGAGTGGAGTATACTATCATTGTACGTATCTCTGTTGGAATTGGCAGGTGGCACTCTGGGACGTGGATGACTCAAGCTGGTTAGTTGAAGGGGAAGAGAAGGAAGATCTAACAACCACAACATTTGCTGAAGCTTTAGATTTAGGATTGGATGAGGAAGGCTTAGAAGAGGGGTCATTAGTCTTGGAGTTGGGATTCTTGCTGCGCAACTTGACTTTATTCTCCTCGGTGGCACGTAACTCAAGTTTGTAGGCCATCATGAAGGCTTCATCAAAAGTGTGAAAGGTCTGAACCCTTAAGGTGGAAGAAATATGTTTGGCGCAGGCTTGGGAGAAAAGTTCAATAAGTTTAGGTTGGGGTAAAGAAAAGGAGAGTTGATTGATGAGGCCCCTCCATCGAGCAACGAAATCAGCAATAGATTCCTCCTCGAATTGGCAGATAGAATAGAGGTCTGTGATTGAGTCTTTCTTGGTGATGTTGATAGAGAAATGATCAAGGAAGAGCTGGGCCAGCTGAGTGAATGTGAAGAGCTAATGACTGGCAAGGGAGCTATACCAGTCAAGCACAGCACCTGAGAGAGACATAAGAAGCGTGCGTAAAAGCAACGCATTGTTGTGGGCGATAAGGTAACAGGCATGTCTGAATGCCCGTAAGTGCTGCTGTGGGTCTTCCTTGCTTTGAAAATGAGAAAACTTAGGAAGTTCCCACTAGCTGGGATATGGCTTGATTGGGACAGAAGGATGAATGGGCTCATTGCAAATTTGTTTGTATGAGAGAGTATTATGTGAGCCAGAAATAGAGGTCTCTAGGCTAGACATCTTGTCCATCAGCATTTTGATGATATCTACTGACGAATTGGTAGGTGGAGTGCCCCCTAAATTGTAAGGCACTTGAAAGAGGCTAGAAGAGGCATACGACGTAGTCGATTGTACCAATAAGGGTGCAACATACGGATGACTAGTCGTAGGGATAGAAGAGGAGACTAAGGATGGTTGGGTAGAAGGCATGGCTAGGCTCGATGTTGCCACAGGAGGTTGGTTAGTGGTAACATGGGCCAATGGATAGGTAGCCACCCTAGTATTGATAGGAGCAAGGGTAGGTGGAATAGAGATGACTAGATTCTGAAAGGGGGTAGAGAGTGGTTGAGTGGGCTGAGGTTGATAGGGGGCCAAAACCTTGGTGGAAGTGGGCCCAAAGATGGAGGGAGAGGCCACACTTGGATGGTTGGTTAAAGGCTAGTCATTGGTCGAGGCAATAGCTTGGGTGTCTAAAGGTTGAACTATAGATGCTATTGATACAGCCGCAGTCTCGAGAAGAGAGGTCGGCATTCTGTAAATTGGATTGCCCAAGGAGTCTCGTGTTCGGCTATTCATGAGATAGTGCTACAAGGCTTTGACATTGAGGTCCAAGAATCATGCAAAATCTTGGTCCCCTTTTGGGACAATAGGAGTCTGGGTTAGGGATGGTCTAGCAGGAGTTCTTTCAGTCTCTAAGTGGAACTCCATTATAAGACTGGTTATGGATGGGGTAGACAGAAGCGGGTGATGCCTCGCATGATCAACTAGAGCCTTGGCTTGACTACGAGTCAAAACCATTCAAGGCAAGAAAGAATGTCCTCACAAACTCAAACAAGTAGATAAGAATAGAAAAGATGAAGAACACAAGCAGATCCTAAAAAAAACCCTAGGAGTAAATTATTAGGATTATAGTGGCTTATGCCTTAGAATATGTGTAGAGGAAGATTGGCTTTTGAGTCGGGTCCTAGAAGAAGTAGTCTATGGATGGTTTCGGGTTAGTTATGGTGCTCAAAAGTCTGTGTTAGGTTTCGTACATGGCCTGGTGCTAAGGATCAAGCTCCCCTCACTTCACGAGTCCAGTGATAAGCTGGTCTCGCTTAGCCAAAATATACTTCCCCTAGAGATTAGACTCTGTCAGAGAATAGAGTGGGCTTTCCCCTTGGTGATGAAATCCAAGTAAGATCGCCGGGATGGCTAAGGTATCCACTGGGGGATGAAATCCCAGTCGGGCCTTGTCTCAGGTAAGTTTGATGTTTGATTTAGTGCAAGTGGTTTGGTCGTGTAACATAAAGTGGACTAGATTAATTCAATATGTGGTTATTAATTACTAAGTGTGGACTAAGAAATGCAAGCAAGTAGAAATGCAATGCAATGTGTTTTAAGCCCAAGTCAAAATGTTTGTTCGTATGAAGACGAATGGAGAAAGGGTCGAAGAGTATGAGTTTTGGCTAGTCTAGAAGTGCAAGAAAGAAAAGAAAAGTTCTTTTTAGTCCTGCTGATGGTGTCATTTAGAAGAGATGAAAGAGGTGAAAAGGAAGGAACCTAATGCACCTATATGAACGAAAGAAAGAAAGAACCCAAGGAAGGCCCTAGGGTCCCACCAGGCATGCTAGAATGTTTTTACGCTAATTTTGATTTCACATTCAAAGAGAGAAGTGAGAAACTAAGAGATGGTCTAGGGTTAGAAGATACCTGGATAAAGTCATGAGCACTGAAATTAGACGTTGGAAGGTACTCCTCTTTGGCTGTGGAGGAATGACACCTGCGAAGAAAAAGAGACTAAAACATGAAAAATGTTAGATGAGGAGATGGTGGGTTGCCAAGCAAAAGCTTGATCCCAAAAGTATGAAGACTTCCTTAAGGGATGTCAACCCACTATTTGAAAATAGAATATTTGACAGAAACAGAAATAGTGAAAGATAGAATGAAAGAAATAAAAGACAAAAAGTAAAATGCATACCTGATATGCAGCAAATTGCTCTGCACAGTCACTGGTGTCAGTCTTTGTGCCAGCGTCAGTCAAGGAAGGGAGCCGACATCGGTTAAATTTTTGGCATCAGTAGGGGTAATGACCGGCGTCAGTCAGGGCAGTAGTTTTTGGATGGGGTCTGGTCGGGTCTGGACATGATTTTAGGATTGCAGAATGGTCTAAAGTTTTTGTCTGAGGGTTAGGGAGCTAGTTTGGGAGTTAGAGGGATTGTTTGGGGGTTTGTGCAGAAATCTAGGTAGAGTTACATACTGTATATTCTGGAAAGGGTGGATAGAGGTGATACGGGAGGAAGTCAGGTCAGGTCTGTGGTCTAAATCTAGATCGGGGTTATGATAGCAATTAAAAACAATAACCAGAGAACAAAATAAAAGCACAAAACAAATGCTTACCTGTTACATGTTGAAGATAGAGTAGGAGACATAATTGATGTTGTCAGTGTGGTTTAGGAAATAGGTTTTGGTTGTCATGTTATTAGCATGTGATGAAGTTATGTAGGAAGTGAAAGTCACATTGCTCTTTCATTGACAAGGATCATAATGATAGCATACATAGGGGGTTTTGGAAAACAAAAGCCCTGTTCATGCATTACATCATTTTACCATTGATTTGTGTTAGAGAAGTACTCGAATCACTTAACATTAAGTGAGCTCAAAAATCCCTTGAGTATGTTGGGGTAATAGGTGTGATTAGGTGACATGTTAGGATAGGGTAACCCTTTTTATTAGGGATAATTTTTCCCCTTTTATAAGTGACCCTAAGAACGACTATAGGCAAGTCCATGACTTTAATAGCTTGTAGACTGATCAATGCAGGGAGTCTATTTGGGGATGTTGTTTTGTTTTGTGGTCATGTGAAGCTAATTTATGTGAGAAGCTTCTGAGAGGGTACTGTCTGTATAAAAATTTAGACATAGCCATCCTTCGAGGGAATGGTCTATAGTTTACTTTGTATGTTTTGACTTTATTGAATAGCTGTCCTTCAAAGGAGCAGTCTATTAATTACAGCAATGATGCAGCTATCCTTTAAGGGAGTAGTCTGCATTTATAGTTTATGACCTTTGTATATTTTATTAGGCATCCCAATTTTATGTTTCATTTGTTGACTAAACTTTTAGTCATGGACAAGACTATAGAGGTTTGGGGGTTTCCTTTTTTATTAGGGTAAAGCTTTTATGAAAAAAAAGGTTAACTAATGTTTGTAGGAAAAAGGGTTGAAAGGAATAGGAATGAGGATGACAAGGGTTGCTCAAGGAATGAGCTCAAGTTAAATATCAAGTGAATGAGTACTTGATTAAAAATAGAATGGTTGCAGATGCAAGGCATTAAGGGGCTCAAGTTCTAGCTAGCCTTCAAGAGAAGATAGATGATAAGTCCCTGATCCATACTTGTGCATTATGATATAAGGTCTGAGCCAATTAGGAGCAAACTTGCCTCGTTTGCTTCTTTCCATATTGGTCATGTGTTGGTTTTATTTAAGGATGAGATCTCCATTTTTGAAATCTCACTCTTTCAAATTTTTGTTATAGGCACGTTTGATGTGATTTTGGTAGATATGAAGATGATCAAGAGTGGCAAGATGACGTTCATTGAGTAACTCGAGTTGAGCTAATCGATCTTGATGAAAGTCATCGTTAGAAAGTATGTTGTGCAAAGAGATGCATAGAGAAGGTATTTGTACTTTGAGAGGCAAGAATGCCTCAGTTCCATACACTAAAGAGAAAGGTGTAGCACCTGTAGGGGTTCGAATGCTAGTGCGGTAGGCCCACAAAGCGAAGGGAATGTGAATGTGCCAATCCCTTCCAGTGTCATTGACCACCTTCATTAGGATTTTGGTTAAGATTTTGTTAGAAGCCTCTGCTTGTCTATTTGCTTGTGGGTAGTAAGGTGAGGAAAAGCTAAGTTTGATGCCAAAAGAGTCACAAAGTTTTTGGATGGTTTTGTTTTTGAAAGATTTACCATTATCAGTGATGATTTTGTGAGGTACACCAAAATGACAGATGATGTGGTGGTTGATGAAGTCGATGATTTTTTCAACTTTAGTGGAGATGAGGGGAACAACTTCCACCCATTTAGTGAAGTATTCGGTCACAGTGATAATAGACTGATGTCAGAGAGATGAATGAGGGTTAATCTCACTGATTAGATCTAAGCCCCATTGTGAAAAGGGCCAAAAATCCTTAACAACTTGTAAAGCATGGCTAGGGACATGAAGTAAGTTAGAATGTTGTTGGCATTTGATACAATGCCAAACATAGTCAGTGCAGTCTTGGTGAAGAGTGGGCCAATAATAGCCCATGCTAAGGATGCGCTTTGCAATCAAGTTACCACTGAAATGTCCTCCACAAATCTCATCATGGACTTGTTTGATGGCATGAGATGTTTCAGTGGAGGTTAGACATCAAAGGAGGCCATCGAAACCTCTTTTGTAGAGAAGACCCCCTAGCATGGTATATTGAGTAGTACTCTTGATAAAAGCATTACGTGCATTGCTAGAGAGATCAGGAAGAATGATAGAATAAGTCAAGTAGTCAACAAGTTGTTTATACCAAACATCCTATGGACTAGAGTTGATAGTGCCAACAAAGTTGATGTTAGTGGAGATATATGAAGGCAACACCAAATGGTGTACCATAACATAAATTGTCGAGGAAGTAGATGAAGATGGTATATGTGAGGCGAGAGAGGCCATAGTGTCAGCAAACTTATTCATAGAGAGAGGAATACTTTGCAAGAGATAATGGTCAAAAGACTCTAGCAATGTGTCAATGCAGTGTTTATACCATTGCAAAACTTTATTTTTACAAAGATATGAACTGTTAATCTGATTAATGACTAGTTACGAGTCACCAAAGATATTGATTATCTTGATGCCTAAGAAAAGGGTAGTTTAAAGCCCTAAAATTAAGGCTTCATATTCAGCCATGTTATTGGTGCACTCGAAGTCAAGTTTAAAAGATAGAGGCATGGGCTCACCCTTGTGAGGTATGGGAATGACCCCCGCACCCCCACCATGTTGACATTTAGATCCATCAAAGAACATTGTCATTTGATAGAAGATGTCATCGATGGATAGTGTGACAATAGATTCATCAGGGAATTCACAATGAGAGGGTTGGTTGTCAGGTAGAGGGGCATCTGCTAGTTGGTCAGTGGTTTTTTGCCCCTTTATAGACTTTTGTTGAATGAATTCCAAATCAAACTCAGTGAGAAGCATGAGTCAACAAGCCATACATTGGTTTTGGTATGGCTTGGAATGCATGTATTTAAGAGGGTCAATGTGGGTGGTGACGTAAGTTTTGTGATTGAGGAGATAATGATAGAGTTTGGAGGCAGTGAAGACTAATGCCAAGCAAATTTTTTTTTATGAGTATACCAAATTTTGTAGTCAATGAGCATTTGGCTTATATAATAAACTGCTTGCTCACGATGTTGTTCATCTCGATGTACGATCATAACACCTAAAGAATGATTTGTTGCCAAAATGTAAAGATAGAAGGGTTGGTCGTCTTTAGGTGTAATAAGGACTGGTGGAGAGACAAGATAGCATTTAAGAGCCTCAAAAGCCTCTTGGTAATCCTAATCCCAATTAAAGGAGACATCCTTCTTGAGGAGGTGATGGAAGGGTTGGCATTGGTCAGATAATTACGAGATGAAGCGATGAATAGATTGAAGCTTCCCTTGCAGGCTACGAAGTTGTTTTAAGTTAGTTGGTGGGGGCATCTCGAGTATAGCTCAAATCTTAGTGGGATCTACCTCAATGCCATGAAAAGAAATAATGAAACCCAAAAGCTTCCCTGAGAGAACCCCAAAAATGCATTTCTTGGGGTTGAGTCGAATGTTATATTGTAGAAGGCGAGTGAATATTATTTTAAGAATGGTTAGGTGGTCATGGTGAAGTTTGGATTTCTCCAGTAGGTCATCCACATAGTCTTCCATGATTTTGTAGAGGAGATCATGAGAGATATAAGTCATGGCACGTTGGTATGTGGCACCTACATTTTTGAGGCCAAAAGGCATGACCCTATAGCAAAATGTCCCCCATGGGGTGATGAAGGTGGTTTTATGTTGATCTTCTGGCACAATCAAGATTTGATTATATCTTGAAAACCCATCCATGATTGATAGCATCTCATGACCAACCATAAGATCAACAAGTTGGTCAATGTTAGGTAAAGGAAAGTCATCCTTTGGGCAAGCTAGGTTAAGGTCGTGATAGTCAGTACAAATGCGAATTCCCCTAGTTGCTTTTGTGATAAGAATAATGTTTGACACCCATTGCGAATAATCAATGGGTTGGATAAATGAGATAGAAAGAAGATATTGAAGCTCCTCTTTGACAAGGAGTGCGATGCGAGGGTGCATCTTGTGAAGCTTTTGTCTGATAGGCTTAGCTTCAGGGTTTGTGATGATGTTATGAATGGCAATGTTAGGGTCAATGCCAGGCATATCGCTATAGGACCAAGCAAATGCTTTGCTATGATCTGTAAAGAATATGGTATAATCAATTTGTTCTTGGGTATCTAAAGATTAACCAATATTTAAAATGTGAGGAACATCAGAAGATGGGAGGTTAATGTCAATAGTTGATTCATTTAACATAACCTATGTTTCTGAAGGAAGTGATTATTGAATAAAGGAGTCAGCTGGACCCATGTAGGTGAGTATGGCATCATCATCCATACATTGGATAGTGTTGATGGTAGAAGATTCATCGTCTATCATGTCTGGATAAATGAGAGGAAGAGACCTTGATACCCCACCTAGTTGATAGGTCAGGGGTTCTAAGTGAATGGTGTTTATGCAAAAAAAACTAGGAGAGATGGAGACCACTGACTCCATAGGTAGGATGGGGGAATAGGTGAAGTTGGAGGAGATTATTCTATAATAGTCATGGTGAGGGTTTTTAGAGGTCTCTATAAGTTATTTGAAACCTAGGCCATGTCATTTCTTAGCATTTTTGATTGCCTCATCATTTAGAGGCTCAACAGGCTAATGGGAACTTTGTTCATAGTGCCCAAAGCCAAAACCCTTCCTTGCACACCTATAAAGATAGGTGTGCGCAAAGCTAGGGTTGCCAAGAAAAGAGAAATCAAAAGTGAATAGTTGGGGTGATGAGAGAGGATTCCCATCAGTAGGAGCTTGATCTAGCCCTCCATAGATGAGATTAGTTTGAAGATTGGGAGGGCCATATGTGATGACCATTTTGATGCGATGGTCATAGTTAGGGTAGTGATGAAGTTGTCCATATTCCTTAGGAGTTTGGAACATGTCCAGAGTAAGAAAACAATATTCCCCAAGTGAAAGCCACTGGAAGGTATCTTCCATAAGATTTTTTGTGGTCATTTGAGGAGTAGGTGTAGGTGTGACCAATGTCTGTGAACTTGTCAAGTCTTTTGTAGGTGGAGGTGGTATTTGGATTGATGTTTTCAAAGGGATGAAAACATCATTGGGTTGATAAGTTGTGCTGCATGTTTTAAAGGGAGAAGGGTCAGTAGGAATGACATGAACCTGACCTTCATGTTCAAATTTGACACAATGATGTAATGTGGAGGGGACACAGGTCATGGCATGAATCCAAAGTCATCCCAATAGCATGTTATATTGGAATTCTCCCTCAATGATATAGAAGAGTTCAGGGATTGTGCATGGACCAACATGAATATACAAGACCACAGTGCCGACGGTAGTGGCAGTGGAATCATTGAAAGAATGAAGAATTGCATCAATTTTTGACATGCAATTCTTTGGGAGGGCTAATTGGTCATACGCATGGGTGGAAATGATATTGATGCTAGCACCCCCATAAATCATAACCCACTTAACGTGAGTTCGATCAACATAAGTAGTGATAAAGAGGGTAGCATCTTGATCTTCCAAGTTAGAGGTAGGAATTTCAGAATAGCTAAAGGTAATGGAGGCGATGGTGGGTAATGATTGGACTAAAGTAGCCAATGGTTGAGGGTCTTCAGGTTGGACCTCCACTACCTATAAATCTTTGATTAAAGCTTGGTGATGTTGTGGATAGCTTTGAATGAGATCATACAAAGACATCTTCACTGGGGTTTGGTGAAGTTGTTTCACCATGGAGTCATAGATGGTCTCTAAAGATGTTGGATGGGATGTGCCCAAGATAGAAATCTTGGGTTTTGGTGGTTGAGAAGATTTGACAAATGGGTATGTCCAAGGAATAGAAACCTTCTCTTTTCCTTTATCTTTTAAAGTTTGTGACCTGGTGGCCACATTAATGGTGTTAATTTCAAATAAAGGGGGAGAAGGTGGTAGAGGTACCATAGTCTAATGATGGGATTCTAATGAAGGTGAAGAGGTTTGAGAGACATGGGATTGTGTTGGTGATTTGTTGAAAGAATCCTCAACAAGAAGGGTGTCCTTTTCCAAATGTTGGAAAATGACAACCTTAAGAGCACAATAATTCTCAGTATCGTGCCTAGGTGTGTGATGATATAGGTAGATTTGAGTGTCATCGAACCAAGATGTTTTTGATTCGAGAGGTTGGAATGGTTTAATGGGTGGGAGAGTGATGCTAGAAGATTGCAACAATCATCGTAGTAATAGAGCATAGGAACCCACTAATGGGTCTGCACTTGTTGTTGCGGTAGAGGTTGACAACTTCTATTTAGGAGTTGTAAGAGGAGTTTTTTGTACCACCTTTTTGGTTGGTGGTGTGGCCACTCACGTAGATGGCACTTTCTTGATGAGAGGTGCCAAATTTTTTGAAGGAAGTATGTTTTTGATGGGTAAAGGGATTAATGGAGGCAATTTTTTTTTTTAGGTGTTGGAGTAGGAAGCACTCCTATTAAGGTGGAAGGGTGTGGGCCCAAAATAGAGGGAAATGGTGATAGTGGGGGAGGAGTTCTCCGATGTGGTTTAGCAGCCTTCCTTAATACGGTGTGAGGACCACTACTATGGGGGGCAAGGTTCAAATCCACCTTCACTTGTGGGTGAGTGAGGTTCGATACGGGGTGAACACTGAGAGATTTAACTTGTTTCGGCATGGTAGACGCCTCTGAGGGTTTAGGTTCAGATGTGGGTGGTTGAGCTTTTGAAGATTGGGAAGTGGAAGCTTGATCCTCGTCAGAGCCTTTGGGATGATTTATCATAGAAGAGTCAGCAGTACGAGATGAAGCGAGATGTGTAAGATAAGGAGCTTTAAGTCACTCCCATAATGCCTCATGTTCTAAGTTCCTCGAATGGAGAAATCCTAAGTTCTCAGCCAATCGAGAGAATGGTTTAGAGGATGTTGCACGAGGTTTTATAATTGGTCTTTTAGAAGATTTGGGTTGTTGCGAGAGCGGAAACATGTTAGACGCAGTGATCTCGGGCCAAAGGTGAGAAAGAGCCATAACCGAATCTTCGTCGACTAAAGTGGGTGAAGTGACAAGTTCTTCTCTCAGTGGAGAAGGGATTGGAGAATGTGGCTCTTCAAGAGGGTAGAGCGCAGGGATGATCATGCCCTCCACTTGGGGTCTAGGGGCATGGAAAGTATGATCCTCCATTAGTAATAATAAGGATGAGGGTGGGGCTAGTGGCATTGGTATGGTCAAAGCATCCTCCAATATAAGAGAGGTCAAAGTAGATTCTCCTATGTTTGAAAGGGGGGTAGATGGAGGACTATTAGGAGAAGAAGGCTCTTCTACCCGTGGTGGAGAAATAGGTTGACTAACCTCTTCAGACTGTGGGAGAGGTTGGTTAGGAATGAAAGGAGGAACCATGTCAACTGTGCATATATTATGCTCTTGGGGGTCATCAGCCATGGTCTGAATGCTATTTTGACTAGGGGGATGGTTAGGGAATGGTTGCCTAAAGATATCTATGTTTTGGTTAGGCGACGCATTTGGGTTATCTAAAACAAGATCCCCTTTATCTAACATGTATTGGATAATGTTTTTGAGATTTTTGCAATTGTTTGTGTCATGACCTTTGACACGATGATAATTACAAAAGTCATTTTCCCTATACCATGCAGGGATGGCTCGCGAGGGATCGAATTGGGGTGGTGGTCAGATTTGAGGGAGATTGAGGACTCCCTGCTTGACTAGTTTATCCAACACGAAAGCATATGATTCTCCTATTAGAGTATATTGACGCTATACGTATCATTGTTGGAATTGTCTTGTAATGCTTTGTGATGTAAAAGGTTCAGATTGGTTAGTTGTGGTAGAGGATGATGATCTAAGTACCACAACATTTGCCGATCCTTTGGACTTGGAATGGGAAGAAGAAGATTTGGAAGAAGGGTCATTAGATTTTGTGTTGGTATTTTTACTACACAATTTGACCTTATCTTCTTCAACAATGCAGAGTTCAAGCTTTCTAGCCATGGTGAAAGCTTCATCAAATGTGCAGAATGTTTGAACCCACAAAGTAGATGAGATGTGTTTGGCACATGATCTTGAAAAGAGCTCAATGATCTTAGGTTGAGGTAAAAAAAGGAGAGTTGGTTGATTAAACCTCTCCAATGGGCAATGAAGTCAGCTATTGATTCATCATCGAATTGTCTAATAGAATATAGGTCTATGATAGAGACCTTTTTAGTGATGTTGATTGAAAAGTGGTCAAGGAGTAATTGAGCTAGTTGAGTGAACATAAATAGAGAGTGACTGGTAATAGAGCTATACCAATCAAGGGCAGCACCAAAAAGTGACATGGGAAATGTGCAAAGTAATAACGCATCATCATGTGCTATAAGGTAGCAAGCGTGTCTAAATGCTCATAAATATTGTTGTGGGTCCTCTTTACTTTGAAAACAAGTAAATTTTAGGAGTTCCCACTGGCTAGGAGGGGTGTATGATGTACTTGGTTGTGTTTGTACAAGTGCCACATATTAGTAGTTCATCATAGGGATTGATGTTGAGGTTAAGGGGGCTTGTGCCATGAAGTTAGAGGGCACAACTTGACTAGATGCCACCAAAGGTGGTTGAGTGGTGGCAACACTAGTTAGAGGATAGGTAGTCACTCTTGTATTTATGGGTGCAAGAGTGGGTGGGATAGAAACAATCAAGTTTTGAAAAGGTGTGGAACTTGTTTGGATTGTTTTTGGTTGAGGGGGTATGGAAACCATAATGGAGGTAGGTTCAAAAATAAAAGGAGAGGCCAAATCTTGAACATTGGCCATGGTTGGGTGACTAGTTGAGGCAATGGCCTGAGTGACCATAGGTTGGGTAATGGAGGCTATCGATATTATTGCCATTTCAACTAAGGAAGTTGGCATCCCAAAAATAGGATTACCTAAAGGGTCTCGCATTTGGCTTCTTGCAAGATAGTGTTGGAGAGCCTTGACATTGAGGTCAATGAATCTCTCAAAGTATTGATCCCCTGTGGGAACAATAGGTGGTTGATTTGGGGTAGGTTGGATAGGAGTATGCTCAGTGTTTGAAGTATACTCCATTAGAGGACTTGGTATGAAGGGTGAAGGTGGAAGTGGTTGTTGCCTTGTGTGGTCAACAAGAGATTTGGCTTGAATATGTGTCAAAACCATCCAAGGCAAAATGGGTTCAGGTTCTAAAAACTGTGTATTTCAATTTTAGAAAACTAGATGTGTGTTTAATAGCAGAAAAGTCAAGTTTTAAGCTTGTTATTTGGAAAGAATTTTTTTTGACAGTGACCAACGTTAGTTTTCTAATTGATGTTAGTTATAAAATGTTGTTGAGGTTAGTGGGATAACCGATGTCGGTGAAGATGAGTTGCCAACGCTGGTGGAAAAAATGATGTTAGTTTTTGTGTATTTCAAGAAACATAAAAAACTGGTATTTTTTGAAAGAAAGAGAAATTTTGAGTTGTTTTTGGACCTCAAAATGCAACCTTACCAGCTCAAAAAATTAGATAAAAAGAGCAAAATAGATGATGGCAAGAAACCTCTAAACATTAAATTCCTAAGAATAAATTTTAGAGTCGTGGTGGCTTATGCCTTAAAAGAATATGTTTGGGAATTGGGCTTTTAGAACAGGTCCTAAAGAGGAACTCTATGGTTGGTTTTAGGTTATGTTTTGGTGCTCAAAAATTTGTGTTAGGTTCCGTATGTAGCTTGGTGCTGAGGCTTGCTCCCTTCACTTCATGAACCCATAGCCAAGCTGGGCCGCTTAGCCAATATATATACTTTGCCTATAGTTTATACTCTGTCAAAGAACAAAGTGGGTCCTCCTCTTGGTAGTGAAGTCCAAGTAGGATCGCCAGGAAGGGTAAGGTATCTGTAGGTGATGAAATCCTAGATGGGCCTTGTCTCAAGTATGTTTAAATGTATAATTTGATGTGCTTGTGATCTAGTTGTGTAATATTTGTGCACTACGATTTATTCATAATGCGTTTTAATTACTAAGTGAGAGGGCTAAGTATGCATTCAAGCAAGAATGAAATGCAATAGTTTTTTAACCCAAATTGAAATGTTTTGTTCAAATGCAAACAATTGGAGAAAAGGTTAAGAGTATGAATTTTCACTACTCTAAAATGTAGGCAAGAAGTGACAAGAGGAAAGAGAAAGATGTTCTTTTTAAGTTGTGCTAATGGTTTCTTTTCGAAATAACAAGATAGAAGGAGAGGATGTAAGAAGAAATTTTTTCTCTAATGCAACTATATGAAAGTTTACTTTTTAGAAAAAATGAACCCAAGGAAAACTCCAGGGTCCCACCAGGCATGCCAGAATGTTTCTCTACGTTTTTGATAATTATATTCGAAAGAAAGAAGAAACTAAAGTTAAGGGTTAGGGGTTTGTATGTTACCTGGATTAAGTTGCACACAGTATCCAAGTGATGTAGGAGCTCTTCTTTTGCTGTGGAGGAAGACACCTGTAGATAAGAATAAGACTTAAACAAAGAAAATGTTAAAATAAGATAAGGTGGACTGCCAAGCTATGCGCTTGGTCCCGAAAGCGTAAAGCTATGTGAGGGATGATAGTCCACTATTTAAGATAAAGAGATTTGTATGAAATGAATGATAAAATACTTACAGAAATGGAAAGGCAGAATATCATGTACCTATTTCCTATAATCTGTGAGTCTCAGCAGGCTAGTCAGAGGTTGTGTCTGGTCTTTAGGCTGTCTAGATTGGTTTTCTGGTTTGCACAGTCATTGACGTCAGTTATGCTACCGATGTCAGTAGGTAAATAGTGCCGATGTCAGTTATACTGTCGATGTCGGTAGGGGTAATAGGTCTTTGGATGGGTTTCAGGGTATTTCTGTGATGGATAGAGGACTCTAAGAGTTGGGAGGTTTGTGCAGAGTTACGAGAAGGAGAATAAGGTCTGAGGAAGGATAAAAGGTAGAGGGTAGGTGTGAGAAGAGGGTAAGAGTCAGAAGAAGGCTTTTCAGCCCTTCCACAGGGGAAGTTGGGTTTCTTTTACAGTATTCAAAAATATTAAATAGAAACTAATTACCAATTTATTCTAGAACTTTGAAATGGAAACTAGAAGAATACTTAGCTTTTTGGTGAATACCCAAGGATGTCAAGATGCTTATTCCTATTGCGGCTGATGTCAAAGCCCTCATACAATATTTTCAATCCAATGTCTGGAGTGATTCTTGTAGAGTTTCTGTAGCCTGGAGAGCGATAGTTGAATTTTGATGCTTAGTCTCAGAGTGTGCACGTCGATATGTGAAGAGGTAGGGGGCAACCCAAGGTTAGAACCTAACTTATGTAATCGACATCAGTGATCCCGCCAGCATCAGTCGACAGTTGACTGATGTCGACAGCTAGAGAATGGGTAAAAGGGCTATTTTTAGCTCTTTGCTCGTTTCTCCATCTGCCAAGTGCATTTTCCATTGGAGAATGGTCAAAATATGGGTTTATTAGGCATGAGAGTTAGTTAGAGAGTTAGAATAGGTCTTAGGTAGTTAGGATATGAAGGACTTAGTCATAGGGTGACTCATAGGGCAAGAAATGGTCTTAGGGTGAGGTGTTTGGGCGAGGTGTCTAGGTGAAGTGTTGAGGTGAGGGGATGATTAATTTAAAATAATTAATTTATTTTAAATTAATAAAGTGTGGGTTAGGGATGTTAAAGTTAGGAAGGGACCAAGGGGGGATTGACACAATATTGGTGTCTACAGTGTTTACTATTCTAAATTTCACTCATTAAATCACTTGAAATAATTTCTAAAATTTTATTGTCAGACTCATCCTCATCAATGCTATCTTGGATTGGTTCTTACCTACTAAATGGGACATTATCAGTCAAATGACATCTTCAACAATTATCTCATTTATACACTTGTAAACCCCAAAGTATGAACTTGGGAATGTAGTCACATAGGTTAACCCATGCATTGATTAATGGGTATATCCTTTAGCAAATGATATTTGATTAAAAACAACACCAAAATTTTCTTGATAACTAAAGTAAGGTAAGATAAGTTGTTTATTAAATTCTATATTAACATAATTAAATATGTTAAATATACTAGTAGGGTTTTTACTAGTCAAAATAAGGTTAAGTTGGTTGTGAACGTGATTAAATGCTTGATCTTGAAATGTAGATTGGTTCATGGGATGACTTGTAGGTAAGTAAATCAAAGGATTTTGGGTGTAAACACCTCATTGTCCTAGCAAGTAAAATGGGTCATTACCATAACCATGTGGCATTAGTTATTATTCAATGGTGAATAATTCTTTATAAGTTAATGATAATAATGTGAGAGTAGGCAAAGTCCTTTAGATAATTATAGTAGTCAGTGGACCTAATGCTTTTATATAGATTTCAATGACAACTACTTCAATTTGTAGGAATTGGTCTTTTAACCTCATGTATAATTGATGAAAGTGAATGTTGAATACACTCATTAATTCATTATGATCCATATGGGATGTGGAAAATTCATAGTACATGGAAATAAGGTCAATGGGCATGCTAAAATGGTTAACAAACACATTTTAAAAGTTATCCCATGATGTAATACACACATTTGGTAAGTTGAGTTACCAACTGTAAGTAACCCCATCCAAAGAGTAAGGAAACATGTAATAAACAATGTCTTCATGTTACATTTGAGTCTAGTTAATGGAATCCTTGAATGCTTAAATGTGTTTTTTGATAGTATCAATCCCACCATGTATGTAATTAAATAAGTGTGAGATTAATTTAAATGTTTTTATTACATATATAAAATAGTACATAAATAGAAATAAATGGTTCCTGTAATCAAGATAAATCAATATAAACCCAACTTGAATAAAGAGAATAAGAAAGTGAAAAAGGGATGGAAAAAGAAAGAAAACCCTATAATAATGAATACAAGTTTGATTCTTTTGGTCGAATGTGCCCATGAAATCAGTCTCCCACTTGGCCAACACATGCAAAACCACCAATAGAACTGATGCAAGAGTCCAAGGAAAAAATGATATTAATAATAAGACATACAACCACCATTTACAAATTAATATTATAAATAAATAAATCCATAGTATTAAATTTATCAATATTGGCATTTTGATTACAAAGTTGAGGTGATTACAATCATTTGAATACATTTTTTTAGCATAATGGTAGGGAACAAGAGAGGGAGAGAGAAAATAAATAAAAGTGACTGGTCCATGATGTCTCAAATAGAGGAATAAAATTGATTTGGTGATTCAGATGTTTAAAATATCACTATCTAGTTAGCTACACATGTGAATAAAATAAATGTACGTTATCTTTGTGCTAGCAACAATCAGACTCTTATTTTATCTTGTTTCAAACAACACTTTCTTGTTTCCCTTTTGAACCCTACATTATTAATACAATATATATTCAAAAAATATTAGGATATTAACATGGTATTATGGTTATTTACATCTCAAACATACTCATTCTATCCATTTATTACCCTCATCCAACTTAAAACCCTCTCCAAACAACAATCTTTCATCAACACTTCCTTACTCTTCTCTAGTCAGAGGCTAGTAGCCTTTTCTTTGTACATCTCTATCTTATACAAAATATTATAGTGATACCTTGGAAGAAAAAATACCTTTCTAAGTAACCTCTATCACCTTTTGTCACTTCATCAAGTCTTATGTCCTAATTCAACTTCCAACCCACTTTTCTAGACCCTTTTATTAGTTGATTAAACTTTATTAGGTATTTGAGACTCTATTTCACCTATAGTCAACTATATTTGTACTAATACATATGTAATAGGTTCAATACTACCAAAATATCCTTAAACATGTGTAAACCTAGCCACATACCAAGTTTAACTCACTTTTGATGGTTAAAATTATCTTTATCATTAAAACTCTAAAACTAGGGTTTACTAGCTTTGCATAGGCCTTAAAAGAGGAAAAATATGTTTTTAAACATTTCCAAGAGTTATAAGAGACTTTAAGCATTGATAAAGTTTTTTCTAAACCTTATTCACATTTTCCAAGACTTAGTCTCTGTGTCTCCTCTATTACACCTTTCTAATGAGGTTTTTGTTTGACTATGTAGAAAAGAGTAAGTTTCAACAAGTCTCACTCAAGGATTTCATTAAAAATGATGAAATAATTAAGGATAAACTTACATAATTTATGAAAATAAATAATACACATTTCCAAATTTATAAAGTGTAATTAACACCCTATTACTCTTTACCACCATTGATAGTTATGAAGATTTGTCTGATCAAGAAAATAATGAAGTACATAGGGTCTGTATAGAATATCTTAAGGGTTAGAAATTCAACCTTATTTTTATATCTTTTCTTAGGGTTAACAAAAGTCCAAAATAATGACACTCAACTTTTTTTACAAACAAAAACCACTCCTTAGGATGTCTTGCTAAGTTCTTGCCACATTCTATCTACTCACTATATGTCTAGATATAGACTACAAGGTCTGTGGACTCTAAGTTAAGGATTTATATCATAAAAGGGTTTGAAAAATTATTAAATTCCTATAAACCTCTACACTATGTATACATATTATAAACAATGGATAATTTCCATCTGTAACTGTTCTTTAACATGTTTCTCACAAGAATGACTTGACTATGTATACAAAATAGGGTGTTTTACAAGACTGAGTTAAGTTTCTTTGTCAAATATATCATGAAAACATGCTCTATATACCTTTATAGTCTTAAAAATAAAGTAAAAAAACTTACAAGCAAAAACCATTCAATATTACCTTCCACATAGTTCTAGTTGACAGAAAATGCTAGCTCAGACTTCCATATATTTACATAGGCAACACAGGGGTTTATATTCAGTTTCCTCAACAAATATCTATTAAAGGATAATGGTTAATTTTAAAATATCCTTCAAATTTAATCTGATAAAATTTAATATTGCTCAGACACATGCCAAAATCCTTTTCCAAATAAACTCTCTTATGCACAGAATATAGTTCTTCTCTTGTCAACTAGAGAATAAGGATTAGGGGTTTGCAATACTATTTATCTACCCAAAATCTTTGAAAATTGTAAAAAAATTATTGAAAACATTGAGAAAAATATTAAACACACAACAACTAATATATAATAGATAAGCAATCTTTATACCTCATATATTCCATAAGCATTCAAAATGTAGTCTTTTCTAGCTTATAAACAAAACATATAATCTGTAACTTTGTTTCAAGAACAAGAATCATTTTATTTTGATTTTTTGGGGTTTAATATATCATGAAAACATGTTATATATACCTTTATAGTCTTAAAAATAAATTAACAAGTCTTAAAACCACAAACCATTCAAGATTACCTTCCACACATTTCTAGTTTACATAAAATGCTAGCTCAAGCTTCTATATACTTACATGGGCACCACAAGGGTTTATATTCCATTTCCTCCAAAAATATTTTTTAAATGATAATGGTTAATGTTAAAATATCCTTCAAATTTAATCCAATCAACTTTACTATTTCTCAGACACATGCCATCCTTTTCCAGACAAACTCTCTTATGCATAGAATACAATTCTTGTAACCCAGAGAATAAGGAATAGGGGTTTGAAATACTATTTCTCTACCTAAAATATTTTACAATTGTAAAAAAATTATTGAAAACATTGAGAAAAATAGTAAACATGCTCACTAAAACTAATATATAATGGAGAAGCAATCTTTATACCTCATATATTCCATAAGCATTCAAAATGTAGTCTTTTCCAGCTTATACACAAAACATAAAATCTGCAACTTTATTTCAAGAAAAAGAATCATTTTATTTTTATTATTTGGGGTTTAATACATTTCTATTTTATAAACCAAACCTCTTCTTCTCTCTTCTCACTTGAATGACTTGTCTTGATTTACATAAGAAAACACTATTTTTTTTTAAAGGACTCATAACTAACTTTTGGAGCTTCCTCAAGTAGTTGAGGAAAGTTCTTAACTACCTAAATATTCTAACACCCCTAATTATTTTTAAGATCCCTAATAACTATATTGACTCATAAAGACCATAACAATCCACTAAGACTCAAAACATGAAATTAGTATAGTATTTACAAAGGGGGTAGTGATGCCCCTGCATCAACTAGCCCTTGGAATGGCAATAATTGCCCATTTATAGCTAGTTTTACCCTCTAAAAAGGTCATTTAATTTTTACTTCTAAAATATCTCCACTTTCCCACAAATTTTCACCCTTATCTTGAAAAAATACAAAAACAAATAAGTCAAATATTGAAATTAAAATCTCTTTTTAGGAAGTAAAAGATGAAAACATGAACATCTTTTATCATAGGAAAAAATACATAAAATTTAAAACATAATTACTTTGAAGACTAAACAAGATTTTTTTACAATGTGAACAATTTAAAAAATTAAAATTTTACACCTGAAATATGTCTAAAAACCAACTTAAGTTCCAAAAAATGTCTCCTATACCTAATCAAGCTTTTGAGAGGCACATGTCAATTAAAATTTCATTTTTTTAAAATTTAACTCCCTAATTCTAATAAGTATTCAAAATATCAAATAGAATTGAAGGGAAAATTTAGGTAGGTTAAAGACCTAATCAAGCATTGTAGTCATTAATAACATTAGATTCAACATTGATGGCATCCCAAGACATAATCATGCAAGGGTACCATGAATAAATCTACACATTTGGGTGAGGCATGTTCATGTTGTGATCGAACTTCAAAGTCCACATAGAATTGTCTAAGGCTTCAAATGGGATAATAGACCCAACCAAGATCTAAGTCCTAAATAATAAATTAAGAGCCTTAGGGGAATGGACCTCAACCTGGTTGAGGATTTTTCCTCAACTAACATTGTGGGATTAGAATAGAGGGGCCAATGACCCATTCAAGGTATCAACCCCACTTAACACTAGAGGGGAGGATTGAAAGCCTCCAAAACCTAATTGGCTAAATATCCCAAATTAACACTATGGGACCCCACACCAAACACAAAGACTTGGTCAAAAATAAAATATTGACCAACACTACATTTCCCCACTGTTCACACCCAGACCTAATTATGACCCAAAGCTCAATCAGCACACAAAACTCACCAATTGAAATTCTAAGAGCTAATTAGAGTTATTCATCTAGTTAGAAAATAATAAAATAGATTCAAGAAGTCATATTTAAACCAAGTTTAAAATATGAAATTATATCATATGAGCTTTATTGTCTCTATGAGGTAGGTGTCAGAGGCTAAATTTACATGAAAAACAAAAAACCCCTAGATTGGCTATATAAAGTTGAGGGAGTAATGTTTTTAATGATAAGCAGGGAGGTCAAGACTCCACTTTCACACTAAGTGCTTTATATTAAGTTTTCTCACACAAATGTGGTCTTTCAAACATAGGTGGTTGTAGGCCCCATTTCAACATATAAACTGAGACAACACACCAACACAAATTAAGAGTGTTAATAACAAATAGTTGTGAGCATAAGTAGGAGAGTAATAAGAGGGAAAAAATGGGTTTCATGATCCTTGAGTAATTAGGGTATGTTATGAAATAAATAACATAAATAATTACCAAATTTAGTGGATGATACATAAATATGATAGATAATTTATTTATATAATATTATTCACATTTGGAATTGTTTTATAAATACATTTATTATAGGCACAAGAATAAATCATAGGCTTATATACTTGCACAAATGTTGATGCTGAAAAGTTATTGGACCATAACATATCTTGATACACTTTTAAATTTTATGAAAAGAGGAAATTGTTCAATATCTACGATGGGATTAAAAATGTCTAGTGGGTAGTGCATCAACATGTCCCATAATTTGGATATTTTAAGTGGATTATGAAGATTATTATGTTGTTATAAGATGAGAATATATTAGTATGAATCTTGAAAAAATCATCAAATATAATTCTAGGTGAGTCATAGATGGAGTTTCCAATGATGAGAGTGATCTCCATTCTCATATTTACCTTCAAAATAATATTTTTATTCATCCTTTCCCGAAATTTACTAGAAAAACTTTGAGAATTCCTTGATAAATGATGGGAAAAAAGGTTTAATTATATGTACCTTTAATTATATTCAATGAAGAATTAAATAATATGATATATAAAATACAATTAGAAACTCTTTGAAGAAATTAATATCATCATCCAAATATTGAAAAAAAGTGTTGGTGATAAGAAGACATCCACTTCAAGCAAACCTTTAGTAAGTGTTATAAAACTAAGAAGAGGTGACAAATATGATCCAAAATAGAAGAATAAGAATAATATTTATGATACTTGTAGTGAGGGATCATCTTATTGACCATTTAATATTTCCTTTTTGTCAAAGAAAGTCTCCAAATACTACCCCTCCTAATTATCCTATAAGTCCACATCATTCTTATCCAAAGGACTTTAATAGTATTATTTAGATTAATATAATTATCCAATAATTTATCTCTTATAATCAAATCCAAGGTCATGTATATAGTGATATATCAACCCATATATCTATTTCCCATCTAAATCAATTACCCTGATTTATTCCTCATGTGGTTCCATCTCTTCCAAACATTCATTACCACCTCCTCCACCTATCATTCTTTCATCTCCACCTCATATTCCCTATAATCATCTACATTTAAAATGTCCTTTATATCCTTCAAAAATAATATATGAATCTATAATAAATAATTAACAAATGGAGACCAAAAAAGAGAGTAAATTTGGGTGGATAAAGAAATCAATAAAATAAAAATAGTATTGAAGACAACCATTCTTGAATTTCATTTAGTTTACTAACTCTTTAAGGATAAAACTAATAAAAAGGCTAAAACTAAGTAAATAAGACAAAAAAGTATGATATGTGGAATTTAAAACTACTATAGATGATAAAATAAATATGAAATGACTACTAAATATTATCAACTTGTAATGACATTGCTTAGAAATTAGGCTAATAAAGTAGGTAATTTGAGCTACAATAAAGATTCCTTCAATGTTCTTGTTTGTCATATAAGGAAATATGGAGAATTTAAATTTGAAATCAAATCAAAAGGGTGGTAATTCATTGGATATATGTATACTTTTATCAGTCCTTTGTAAACTTCTAAAGATCCTGGTCTATTTGTGCCTGCTATAACTAGTTTTTACAAAGATACATTTTCACTCATGGGAATATATGGCAGATATGGAAAAGAAGATAATAAATTTTTGGAATAATTTATAATATAAAGAATCAAGGTGACTGATTAATACATGAATATCAATAGTAATTTGTCTAAGGAATTGAAAAAGGCTAAATAAGACACATAAAAAGATATAATTTTTGACCTCAAGGTACTGGATTCATCTAACATAAATTTATTGATATCCAAAGGATATTTTTAGATGTATAAGGATGAATTGTTTTATGATTAATTTTATGAAATTAAATGGAGGAATGATATGTTGCATCAAGGAATAAAATTATTAAAATAACTTTAGGATAAAATGTAAAGGAAACTTTAGTGATATGTGAATTCATTTTTAAAATCCTTTGTTCATTTTTGGATGATCAAGTATAGGTCAAGTTAACTCAAAAGTTGAAGTAAATATTAAATAAATTGGTGAAATATGAGCTCTAAAATTATAAATTTTTTAATATTAAATAATTTAATAAATTGATCAAATTTTATAGTTTGTTCGATGAAAGTGAGAAATATCTTCTGAACTATGATGTCATTTTACTTGAAAATGTTGAATTTCAAATACATTTGGAATATGAGAATAAAATACATGAATGTTACTAATAAATAATATAAGATTATATGTATTTATATCAAAAGAATTATGTTAAGGACCTATTAAAGTGATTGATGATGACAAGTCTCATATTTCTAAGGATTACTCATCAACTAAAAGTTTCACTTAAAATTTACTTAGGAAATTGTATAGGTTTCATTTTTATTTAAAATATCATATTTAAATATTAATTTATTGTAATTTTAGGTATTAAAACTGAATATTTATAGCATCACATTCTTAAAAATTTGAAAAAAATCAATCAGGGATATACCTTTCAGTTCTAGACTTCCTTGTTTCTGTAACACTCGTATTCACCATCTCACTATGACTAAATAATTGTCTCTTATTTTTATGCATATAAAATTTATGATCTAGGTCTCCTTTACTATAAAAAATTTTAAAATCAAATAAAAAACGTTCACTATCATTTTTAGATCCATATATGTTTTTAAGACTTCTCAACACTACCAACATAGAGGGACACTATTGCCACTAGTAGTGTCCATATCCTTGTCTGGTGACCAATTTACAAAAATTCATTCAAATTGAAAATATTTTAAATTCTATGGGTTTCCCTATTTATCTTATTGACCCTACCATGAGATATTTTCAAAAGGTGTGGTATAAATACAAGTCCAAGGCTTATCATTCACCATTTAACAAATACCAAGAAAACACCTACTAAAGCCAAATCAATCAATTGAAAAACCAATAAATTATACCCTATTAATCCCTATTTTCATATCAAGCATAATAACAATCATATTATAGTTCTAAATCATTCAAATATCAACTCATGAGAGATATTTGTCAAGTTACAATCTATATCCCTACATGCATCATCATATATTATATTACATCCTTTTGCACACACATTCCTACACATAGGGGATAACTACATAATGATAAGGTATTCCTTTGAGTATTGGATATGTAGGCATCACCCATTGATAGAGGGGAATTTGTTTTTATCTCAACACTATGATTCCACTAACCCATTTTTAATAAATTTATTCCAAGGTTGAAGAAGGGTGAATAGCTTGGTTTTGATCAATTATCAAAGAGTGACAAATTGTATCCAAAATCAAAATATATCGATAAAAAGGTGACATAAAACCCATAACACCAATATTTGTCACTTCTATATCTAGTCATTATTCCATACTATACACTTGTATCATAGTTAGACATTAGGGTTGATAGTTGTGTCTAGATCTGATAGTAGTTTCCATGGCTATAAAAGTATAATTTATATAATCTGATGATTGATAAAAATACTAATCTTGCATTATTTACACATGTTTCCAATCTAGATCTGCATGTGTATAGTAAACACAACTAAGTATCGTTTCTCTCCAGTATTATAATCAATTTAACACCTTTCAAATCAAGTACTTTCTATTTTTATCACATTTCAATATTATACTTAAGAATATTCATTTATCCAAGTTTTAAAATTAATTGGTTTGTATAGTTTAGTTTATCACCTTTTT
Source organism: Torreya grandis (assembly GCA_037957365.1). Classification (NCBI taxonomy): domain Eukaryota; kingdom Viridiplantae; phylum Streptophyta; class Pinopsida; order Cupressales; family Taxaceae; genus Torreya; species Torreya grandis. Next base: position 2,329,235 of record JARHVA010002682.1, read on the forward strand.
GCTTGAACTATTTCTATATTATTAATCCTATATACCCCAAATTCTAAAATTTAGTGTAAAATATTTGGTGAACTTATTCTTTGTGTCTCTTTATGTAAATCCCAACTTTCCCTACGTTATTAATAAGGTTTTTACTTTAGGTTTTTTAGATATATTTTATTATATGTATATAACCTAGGCATATCCCAAGATTAGGTGGTGTTTCTATTAAACACTTGGAGCTTCCTCATTTTCCACCTAAGATGGCTCAAACCAATGAAGTATCAAATATTATTCCTAATAAAAGATTCAATAATTAAACTAAACAAAATGCTAAAGAGGTTATGATAGAAGATGATTTTGACCATGAAAAAAATGATTCCAATAACTAAACATGAAGAAATATATCAAGAACAAGTACAATTTATTGTTATGTTTTGAAGGCATATCTATCAAAACCCTAAATATCTTTATGAGATACTCAAAACCATATTGGAAATTAAATTATTAGAAAATATAGATGAATGAATAGGTGAATCTATTGATCATTCTATTAGAAATATGGGACATCTTTGCATTCCTATTTATCTCCCCTTGAGTACATTATTAATTATTACATATAGTAGAGGCACTCCTTATGTGTTTAAACCATTATTCCCTAAAATAATTTTTATTATTTATAAATCCTCCATGGGAACCACTAACACTTAAACCCAATTACCAGTTTAAATGACTATATCAACTCAAACCATGGGTGCATTACCTTTGGTGACTTCTCAAATTTCTAACCTTAGAAACCAAAATGTGCATGATCTTGTACAAACTATTAAATTTTTGAAATATAAGGTTACTAAAATCAAAAAAAATTATATGAAATCACTTGATGATATTGATTCACAATATGTGTTACATAATACTCTTATACCTAAAATATTTTCACCCTTTGTAAGTTAGTTTTTTGCACCCAAGTTCACATTGTATGATAGTAAAGGTGATCCTGAACAACATCCCTAATATTTATATACATGTCTTTATTATGCCTCTAATTATAATTTTTTGACCAAATTATTTCTTTTGAGCATAAAATATTATGTTTTATGATTTTTTTATGATTTATCACTCTAATGAATAAAAGAATTCAAACCTCTAGTCGACTAGTTCCTAGTAAATTTCTCTATCAACATCACTAAAAATATGTCACAAAAAAAAATAAGGAACCAATGAACCTATAAATGAATATGTTTAGATATATAAAATAATATTGTAAAAAATGAAAAATCCAATCGCATATAAATAACTACAAGACATATTTAAGGAAAGATTACTTGCCCCATTACATGAGTCTATTATTTTCAATAAGTTCAATACTTTGATGAATTATGCCATATTTTTCAAGATAGTGAAATGAAACTTATTTCCTTGGGCAAGATTAAGTATGTATAAAACACACCAAATACATCCAATACCAAATTACATATCAAACCAAGCTACAAGGTGAAACCTCCATAACCTACAAAGGAAACAACCATAATTGATAATGTAGTTTCATAGGAACCTAATCAAATCATCTTATACAATTCACCTAAAATAAAATTTAATCAATTACCTAAGTCTATAGCTTATTTAATTTAAAATCTTGAGGAATGTCATCTCATATCTCTCCCTCCTCCCATAGAGGTTGATATGAGATAACCTATACCCAAAGGATATGATACTAATAGTATTATGACAATCAATAAGGCTTGAGGACTTATAAAAACATATTTTATATCTTGAAGAATAATGTATAATGTCTCATTGATGACCAAAATATGCCTTTAATGATCCTCTAAAGGATTTAGGTTCATAACCTGGTGATCACTAGATAAAAAAATATTTAATAAACCTTTACAATATCATTATAAGAAAAATAAAGAAGTGAAAATGGCATACAATTCACATCCTTCTCCATCACATTATGGGAACCCATTAGATAGGATTATTGGCACTTATACATGCAAAATATATCCTATATTTCAAGTACCTTCTATTATATTTTATGACAATGAAATAGTGGATAATGACTCTGATCTTAATTCATTATTATTTTGAGCATACCTTAACCATCAACCTATTTAGTGTTATGATTTAAAATTATTATAGGGAGAATGTATGTACCATGGCACTAATATCACATTTAGGATATGCATATGATGATTTATACCCTTTGACCAAAATAATCAAAATATTTGATGGGACATCAAAACATGGTATTGGTGAGATTGATTTACATTTATAGGTTGGTTCGACATATGTGGTTACCAAATTTTTTGTTATATGATATATAAGAGTATTTTATATGTTATTGGGATGACCTTAGATAGATAAAATCTATAAAGTACCTTATATAGTGTTTTGGCATACTAAATACATTCATACCAATAGGGTAGTCATAGTTTTAAACATTCCATATAAACATCCATTCGAATATGAGAAGTTTATTCCAAGATAACTAGTTCTCAAAAATACTAAGTTTAATGATCTGTAAAAGGGTAAACAATAGTCAATCCAATTTCCTAGGTATCCCATACTTGAGATGCCTTTGCATTAGAGATACACAATGGATTACAAGGTGAGATTGATTTGCCTTTACAGGTTGGTCCAACACATGTGGTTACCAACTTTTTAGTTATATGATATATAAGAGTATTTGATATGTTACTAAGATGACTTTAGATACATAAAATCTATGTAGTACCTTCTATAGTGCATTGGTATATTAAATACATTCATACCAATAGGGTAGTCATAGTTTTAAAATTTTCATATGAACATCGAATTGAGTAAGAGAAGTTTATTCCAAGACAACTAATTCTCAAACCCACTAAAGTTAATCCTCTACAAAATGGTAAGAAATAGGTAATCCCATTTCCTAGGCAACCCATACTTGAGAGACCTTTGCACTAGATATACGTAGTGGATTACATACAATATTTATCTACTCATACATAACGTACTCTATTACGTAGAGAAAATACACCTGTTCTAATTATATCTACTCCAAAGAAACCACATAGAACTAAAATTGGAGTTCTACTAAACCCTAATCCTATTTTTTTATTCATGATCACATAGTCTTACTACACATAAACTAGATGCCATAAATTATATATATCTAAATGTGACACTTATACATGATCCTTGGTGGGTACCACCAATTTCATATAAAATATTATAAGTTTGGAGATACCCATGATCATCCCTTTGATGGGATAATAGGATAAATTTTTCCTTTAAAATATATATATATATACAAAAAATAAAAAAAACATTCAAATAATATTAAAATATAAAATTATTCAATATTTCCAAATTTTATTAGCTCCTTGGCATATATGTTGTTTTCTTTATATTATAAATACTAAAGAAGGAAGATTGAAGCTTATGAATAAACTAAAGCATATTGAATTAACTTAAGCCAAGTTCAGAGCCATGGATGCTAAGTTTGAGTCTTTTCTCATAAACCTCTACATCATTCATACTCAAATATGTGTGAAACATATGTGTATATACAAATTTAAATGATATTATATCTACTAATATAAAGAAAACAACATATATGCCAAAGAGCTAATAAAATTTGGGAATATTAATAATTTTATATTTTAATATTATTTTAATGTTTTTTTAATTTTTTGAATATATATATATATATTCAAAAAATTAAAAAAACATTAAAATAATATTAAAATATAAAATTATTAATATTCCCAAATTTTATTAGCTCTTTGGCATATATGTTATTATATATATATATATATATATATATATATATATTCAAAAAATTAAAAAAACATTAAAATATAAAATTATTAATATTCCCAAATTTTATTAGCTCCTTGGAATATATGTTATTTTCTTTATATTAGTAGATAGAATATCATTTCAATTTTTATATACACATATGTTTCACACATATTTGAGTATGAATGATGTAGAGGGTTATGAGAAAAGACTCAAACTCATCATCCATGGCTCTGAACTTGGCTTAAGTTAATTCAAGAAGCTTTAATTTATTCATAGGTTTCAATCTTCCTTCTTTAGTATTTAATCTTCTCTAGCTTGATAGAATTCACTAGCATGACTATATTCAAAAATAACCTTCTATAGTGTATTGGCATACTACATACATTCATACCAATAGGGTAGTCATAGTTTTAAACATTCCATATAAACATCCACTTGAATAAGAGAAGTTTATTCCAAGATAACTAATTCTAAAAACTACTATGTTTAATGATATGTAAAAGGGTAAACAATAGGCAATCCCATTTCCTAGGTAGCCCATACTTGAGAGGCCTTTACACTAGAGATACACAATGGATTACAAGGTGAGATTGATTTACCTTGACAATTTCCATCTCTTCAAATAGTTAATAAACCTTATTCAATCCTATTATGTCTTATAATGATCAAAACACAGAGCTCTGCATACTATTAGATGACTATGTAAGGGTTAGTTATCTATTTACACTTCAAGGAAGTTACAAGATTTCATAAGGGATATTATTATGTATTTTTCACCTTTCACTCATACTAATGCTTCAACAACTCCATGTCCATTCACTTTCTCTAACACATATAATCATTTCTTGACATTTGACTAAACAATAATAAGGATTTAACTATGCAAACAGGGTTCCTTCATGCATATAGAATATACATTGTATATTTACCATTAGAATTGAATTAAAAACTTATAATCTACCATCCCATCAACCATACTCTTATATTTAGACCATCATCTCAAATAGAACCATAGTCTATACTTTAAGAACATCAACTTACCTTCATTATTAACTATCTTAGGCATGTACATGGTTTATGAAAAGTGACATCCTCATTGATTTTATATCACTCTAAACACCATATTCAATAACCATGAGGTTTGTATGACTCAGATGTAATAAATAATTAATATACAAAGGTAATTTATTTCTTTAGCAATCTTGAGAAACCACTCTAACCTCCACTTCTTGATTTCAACCCTACATTATTTATCTCAAACCTATAAGAACACATAATAAAGACTATATATAGCCTCAAAGGCTTTTATAAAATAATATATTAAAATTAAAAATCAACATGCCTTTCAAGGGAACATAGACACACACAACAATCTCTTTTTTATTCATATGAATCATAAAACATTACATATTTAGTTCATGAATGGACTCTACCACCTTCTTTGAGAGCTTGCATTATTATTATCTCTAATTATTCTCTCTCCTTCTTAGATCTCTCTCTTCTCTCCATATTATATAACTACATGCTCTGCCTAGTTTACAACTTCTATTCTCCTCCAACATCTACTTTGGTTTTGGTAGTTACCATCAAGAGTCTTACATGGCCAACTCAACGTGTGAGTGGTAGTTACTCTTTTTAACATGATTCTTGATTTTCAAAACTTAAATACTTAGACATAAAAATGCCTTCAAACACTCTTTTCATGACCTTTTGGAATCTTGTACCAACATTATCTCTCCTAAAAACTTCATACTAGACTTATGGGTCTTATATGCTTATTCTAGGATTTCAATTTTCAAACTGTCACTTTTGGAGGTAAAACTATAATACATTCAAGAGACACTCCTAATAAATCAAGATGATTATAAAGACAACAAATGGACCCTAGAGTATCCTTCACACACACCTACATCCCAAAATAGATAAACTATGACCACTAACACAAGAGTCTTCAATAATTGAAAATAGTATTTTTGTATTAGATGTCCCTACATCATACTCCCTAGGAGGGAGAAAGATTAAGTGATAACATATTATTTATCTTATTATAATTGTCATTCACTTTTATTTATTTTATGCCTTCATATTTTATTTTCTTGGGTTCATCTTTCTCAATCCTTTCCTAATTAGTCTTCATTATTTTATTCCTTGTTTTCTTCTTCCATTTTTTTCTTCTTAATTCTTTCTTAGATACAAGTATCCATTTTTTGATTTCATTCTAAATCAAATCATGGTTTTCATACACATATTCATCCTTCCCTTTAGTTTAACCTATCCAAATATTATCTTCTATATTCATTCTATGAGTGTCATGAGACCAAATTAACTTTCATCTTCATCAAAATTTAGGACCTTGATGCATTTAATATTCTTCAAAATTATGTTTTATGTCATCATATTCAATCAATGCTTCATCTCTATGTGAATTTGAACTTCCACCTTGCTACCCATTTGTACTTATTAACATTCCTTTCCATGTTTTGTAGTCTCTTTTCAAGATCACACTCCTTGATTCAAATAATTCATCATCATACTTGTCATAAATGATTTTCTTACCTTTCCACATGATTGTTCTCTATTCACACTCTTCACCTTATTTCCTCATTGAGTTACTCATTTGCATCTTCATCCAATTATCTTTGTTTGCCTCCACCATGTATTATTTATTCTTGAGTTTTCACCTTACCTCTTGATTTATGCTTTCTTGAAATGTACCTATAAGACTATCCTTTTTCACCCTTTCCATGTTCTCCACAACCCATTTTCTGACTTGCACATTATTAGCCTGAAATTTGCTTCTTGTCTCATCTTCTTCATACTTATTTTCTTGATATTATATCATGATAACTTGATGAAACCTGCCCTTTACTCTTTTCCTCCAAGTTTGATCTTATCTTTCACTTGTATTCTTGCCTTACATGACCTCTTATTTGAGGTTTTCCTTCTTCATCTCACTAATTGATGCCTTGATCCACTTAGGCCAAACACAACCATGCTCTTGTACTCTCCATGAGGTTTGTAATTTTCCCTTAACTTTTACAACCTACATATTAGCTTCTTCCTTCTCATATGTTTAATCAAAATCTTGTCCCAAACACACATTCAACTCATTAAAGGATTACTACAAGGTTATCTTTTTTCTCATGTCTTCATGGTTTGCATTCATGTCTTCCTTGTGAGGTTACTCTCTTGATTTAGCTATAATGCTTATAAAATAATCATGAAATCATTATTATATCTCATCCTTAGTCTTCTGATATTCTTCAATATTTATCATGTTAACTTATACAATTGGTTCTTTTCCTTGGTCATATTCATCTTTCTTCATGGCTGCTCTACTTGATCCATTTATCACAAGTTTTAAGGTCTCATTATTCACCTTAATCAAACTTTGATTAAAACCTTCACACACATATTAAATTTCAATGTTATAATCATAAAAAAGAGACCACATTGTCTCCATGAATGTCTCCTTCTTGGACATTTTCCACTTTTGCTTGTCATCTCCCTCAAGTGCTTCTCTTGGCACTTCTCTCTTCATGTTCTCCTCAATGAGAACTCTTATCTCAACTTATTTATCATTTTATCTCTCTTAAAAACTCTTCATACCTCATTCCTCTATGGGATATACTCTCTTTATTCTTCTCTTTCCTTAAGACATTCATATAATGCCTATTTTATCTCCTAAGTATCTTTAGTGGGGACTTCACTTTCTTCCTCACATTATAGCCAAACCATTAGCTTCTTTGATCCTTCACAAGCTTCACCATGAGCTTTATCTTCTTAAAAATATTCCCCCACTCTCTTATTATGTCTTTCACTTCCTCTTATACATCCATCTTCTCCATTTTACTTCACTTTCTAGGCCTTACCTAGATCTATCTCTTAGCAAGCTTACCAACTTGCCTCTTAGACCTCTCTTGGATCTGATTCTACTTCTCTTGCCCTTTATCTACAACTCTTACTTGGAGTCTTACTATTTTATCTCTTGGGCTTCAATGCTCTTTCCAATCTATATCTTGTATATATCTCTTTACTAATTTCCAGTCCTTCTTAAAAAACTTAAGGGTTTTAGTTCTTCCTTCACAAATATTAAATTTACCTGTACTGACCTTAATAGGTCATACCTAAACCACATTATTCTCCCACAATAATATTATAATTACACCTCATAAAAATCTCATAACATTCTTTTCCAATATTAAATGAAATAATCTTTAATAACTAACTCAAAACATAATTCACCAAGAGCTTACTTTGAATTTAAAACCCTTATAACATTATTTTCCAATATTTAATGAAATAATATTTAATAACTAACTCAAAACATAATTCACAAAGAGATTACCTTGATATGATACCAAATGGTGCATATGGTTATGATAAAAGACTCAAACTCACCATCCCTGGCTCTAAACTTAGCTTAAGCCAATTCAAGATGCTTTGGTTTGTTCATAAGCTTCAATCTTCTTTCTTTAGTCTTTGATATTCTCTAGCTTGATAGCATTCACTAACATGAATATATACAAGAGTAACCTTTGAAATAATTCCTAAATATTATTATACACTAATTAAGTCTCTCACTAATCCCCTCAACTCATTTCATTCACTATTCCATCTTATTCAACTTTACTCACTTACCAACTTCACCTTAGTTAACCACTTATGGCTCAAAACCTCAAATATTGTTTTGGAGTTCATTAAAAAAAACCTTAAATCATGCATGACTTCATATGGTCATAAAAAACTTACCTTGGCCCCTTTAAAGCTCTCATTCACTCTCCATCATCCACCAACACACCTCAAGTTCTATAGTGAACTTATCTCCTTGTAACCTTTTTTTTCACAAATATTCTTGGTTTTAACAATATACAAGTCCTCTTAAATATATAATCCAATATTTTGGCACCTTCTATCTTCTTACTACCTCAAATGAAGTTTCATCACTTATTTCTTTGTGTAGATAGTACTTCCTTTATAACCACCTTACCAATTAGGCTTTCTTTCCTTCTATTCTCTTTCTCAATCACAAAATACATACCATACTATATGGTACTAGGTAAGAACAAATTTAATCCTATTATTCATGTAAAAATAGATAGGGTTACAAAGTTTTATGAAATTCCCATGGTTAGAACTCAACTTATTGGGGTTTTTGTTTCCAAACCCTAGTTAGGTAAAGGTGCAAGTCTACACAGGGTTGAGAGGGGTTAAAATGGGATAAAGAGAGTTATATTTCAATTGAAACCCTAAAAAAAAACTTTAAAATTTATATTTTATCTCCCTTGTCATTATCCAATCACTAGTATTTCAATTTCTTTCCTTAGTAGATCATAATAAATAAAAACATGAAACTCTGAGCTTGCATAATAGATTGTGTAGGCTGAGATGTTTTAAAATCCATATATTTGGTTTGAGATAATTTAAAAATTAAAAAAACTTTCCCAAGATATATAATGAAAATTTCCATCTCTAAAAATAGTTAAGAAACTTTATTCAAACCTATTATGGCTTATAATGATCAAAACACAAAACTTTGCATACTCTTAGATGACTGTGTAAGGGTTAGTGGTCTATTTAAACTTCAAGGAAGTTATAGGTATACACAAGGGATATTATTATTTATTTTTAAAATTTCACTCATAATATTACTTCACCAATTCCATGTCCATTCACTTTCTCCAAAACATACAATCATTTCTTGACATTTAACTAAGTAAGAATAGGGGTTTAACTGTGGAAATAGGGTTCCTTCATGCATATAGACTGTGAATTATATATTTAACATTAAATTTTCATTAAAAAAATTTAACATACCATCCCATAAACCATAATATTATCTATATACCATAATCTCAAACATAACCATAGTCTATACTTTAAGAACATTAACTTACCTTCATTCTTGAATGTCTTAGGCATGTACATGGTATATGAAGAGTGACTTCCTCATTGAGTTAATATAACTATAAACACAATATTAAATCACAATGAGGTTTTTATGATTCATATTTAATAATTAATATACAAAAGTGATTTCTTTTCTTAGAAATCTTGAGAAACCATTCTAACCTCCACTTCGTGACTGCAACCTTATATTTTTTATCTTAGACCTGTAACAACACACAAGAAAGAATTTATATAGCCTCAAAGGATTTTATGAAACAATATATGAATAATAAAAATAAAATTTCCTTTCAATTGAGAATAGACACACACACAGATATCTTCTTTATTCATATGAATCATCAAACATTACATATTCACTCCATGAATGGACTCTACCACCTTCTTGGAGACTATACATTCTTGCTATCTCTATTTCTTCTCTCTCCTTATTGGAGATCTCTCTTCTCTCCCTAATCTCTAAATAATCACTCCACCTACCTTAAAACTTATATTATCCTCCAACATCTATGTTGGTTTTGGTATTTACCATCAATACTCTTACATGGTCAACTCAACATGTGAGTGGTAGTTACTCTTTTTAACATGATTCTTGATTTTAAATATTTAAGGACTTAGACATAAAAATGAATTCAAACACTCTTTTCATGACCTTTTGGACCTTTTACTAGCATTATTTCTCCTAGCTACTTCATACTATTCTTATGGGTCTTCTATGCTTAGTCTAGGATTTAAATTTTCAAATTATCACTTTTGGAGGGAAAAATCTAATACATTCAATACATAGTCCTAATGACTCAATATGATTATAAAGACAAAAAATAGATCCTATAGGATCCTTTGCACACACCTACATCTAAAAATATATCAACTATGACCTCTAACTAACATAAGAATCTTAAACAATTGAAAATGGTATTTGAATATTAGATGCTTCTGCATCAGTGAATATATGCATACCCAAACACATGATTTATATCTTTTTAGACGTTATACCTCTCCTCTACCTACATCGTATAGTATTTTGGGGGAATTTACTTTATTTTATTATAATTTATAAAGGTTAAATATCCTTTATGATCATTTTTACATTATCATGTTTGATTTTATATGTTAATGTTTACACATGTCTATAGTCATGCTCATATATTTCACAATGTATTTTATATGATATGCTACACAACATTTTTTTCTAACACATATATGCATAAATTAGTATAATATTCCTATGTTGGTTGCTTATGCTTCATCTAATTTTTAATTCTTTGAGTGTATTCCATTACTTGATATTATATTGCTTGTGGAACCTTTGAATATTTTCTTTGCTTATTGGCACCTATGCCATTGTATGTTGATTATACATTTGAATATGTCATTCTATGTGTATTGGACATTTAAATATGTCATTCCTTTTGATTATGTGGAATTTTAACATGTCCCTTATATGAGGTCTCCTTGGACATTCCTTTACATTACATTAAGTGCTCTTGTGTGTGTGCTTGATTATTTGTTAAGCTTGCACTATTACTCTATATATATTTCCATGATATATATCTTGCATCTTCATGACTTAATGTGATCACATACTTTGATCCTAATTTATATATCTAATTTGACATGTTATACATATGTGTTACATGATTCATACACAAATTATATAACTACCTTATCTTATTGAGTAAAGGTAAATTATTTGTTCTAGTTCCCTCACCTAAAAATGGGGTTAATATTAGTGGGGTAATTCCATAGAATCATGACCTCCACTTTTTCGTAGTTTATATATTTTAGTGAGGGCATGCCATAAAAACATGACCTCCACACTTATACACCTTCTCAATATTTTTAGATTTTAGTGTGATCATGTCATAAACACATGACTTACACACTTACAAACTTACTCAGTATCTCTGAAGTTTAGTTGGGGCATGTTATAAATACATGACCTCCACACTTGCATAAAATACAATTTAGTTCCATGATTTAGACATAGACTTGGGTTAAATTCTATACATTTCACCAATTTTGCATATATTTGAAATAGAATTTTTTAATATTTATGACACATAATATAAATGAGGCATTTTATATGTGCACATTCCATGGTATTACACCAAAAATTACAAAACTTGCCAATTATTCTATTTAGTAGGGCACATCGATTACACTAGGATGTACTATTATCAAGCACTTTCTACTACAATAGTTGGTTAATTTTATAGGTTGAAGTGATTAAATAATTCAAACTCAAAATATTTATATATTGGAGTGATTAAATCATCCATTTTACAATATTTATAATATAAGTTGATTAAACCACTCATTCTCACTAGATTGTATATATGCACACTTGAGTTGTCAGATTGAGATATAATGATCTCAATGACCATGTCATAACTCATCCTTATGATGGATTAAGGGAATAATACCTTCTAATATCCTTCTTTAAATATCCAAGGTTTAGGTCTGAAACTATTTTAGCTTAAATGATTCATAATGAAGCATATTTACCAATTTCAAGCATCAAATGGAAACATGGTTACATCAACACATAAGTGAGTCATTCCTTGATCTCTTTCTTTTAAATAATTTCAAATTTTATATTATATGAACTAATTTTCACTCTACCATGATCTTGGTTATAGGTAATACACAAAAAAAAAATTTAAAGTGGGCTCAAACAAAGGAAATTTTTATTATACACACCTAGGTACACATTTATTTCTTTTAAACTAGTCATTTCATCCTTATGCATTAATATATTAGAGGAGGGAAAATTTAGATATTAAAATTTAATATTAATAACATCTCACTCTTTTACATTTGAAAAAAATAACTCAAGGATATACCCTTCAATTCTAAACCTCCTTATTATTGAAAGGATCACATTCACCATCTCAATGTGCTTAAATGTTTATCTCTTAATATAATCCATATCATTTTTATGACCTAAGTATCATGTACTACACATAAACCTCAAAACATGATTAACATCCTTCACTTTCAATTTTAGATCCATACCTATTTTATAGCCTTATAGACATTATTGACAATAGATTGACACTACCACCGATGGTAGTGTCCAAATCCTTATCTAGTGTCTAATTTCCAAAATTCATCAAAATTGAAAATAGTTAAAAACCTATGGGTCAACCTATTTGTCTTATTGAACCATACCATGAGATATTGTAAAAGGTGTGGTATAAATATAAGTATAAACCTTCTCATTCATCATCTATAAAATACAAATCAAACACTTACTAAAGCTAAATCAATCAACTACATAAATAATATATTTTGACCTATTCATCACTATTTTCATATAAAGCATAAGATCAATCATTTTACAGGATTGAAGCATTCAAATAGTAGCACATGAGAGATATTTGTCAAGTTACAAGATATATCACTATATGTATCATCATATAGTTTATTTTAACCTTGTATACACACTTTCCCATACATAGGGGAGAACTACATAATTTTGAGGCCCTCTTTGAAGTATTATTTATGTAGGTAGTACCCATTGATAGAGGGGTCATTTGGGTCAGCTCAACACCATGAACCCACTAACCCATTTCTTATAAAATTCATTCTAAGGGTGAAAAAATGTAAATAGATAGGGTTGGATCAATCAATGAATAATGACAACCTATATCCTGGATCTAAATATAGTAGTAAAAAGGTGATAGTTAGTTAATTAAAGTTAGTTGTATCTAGATCTAGTCGTTATTATGTATTGGACACCTATGTCACAATCAAACACTAGTATTGATGGTAGTGTATAGATCTGATGGTAGTGTCCTCAACTACATAAGTACAATTTTTAGAATTTAACGATTGATCCAAAATATTTATCATACACATTTAACATCTATTTTTAATCTAGATCTAGTTATGCATAATAAATATAGCTAATTATCATTTCTATTTATTATTGCAATCAAATAACCATCTTTCAAATCAAGTAAACTATTTTTAGCATATCTTAGTATTATAATTCAAAATATTCATTTTTCTGAGTTTTGTAATTAATTGGTCCATTATAGATTAGTTTATTACCCTTGTTCTTAAACTATTTTTGTATTCTTAACCCTATATACCCTACATTAAAAAATTTAGGGTAAAACAATAATATTTAAAAAATGACTTCTCAAAAATGACTTAAAAGTTAGTTATTGGTAGGTTTTAATCCTATGGGTTATAAATAATAATTAAAGTGAATTTAAATGGTAATTTTGACATTCAACACAATTTTGGTAGAATATAGCTTGAAAATGAAACTTTTTATTCCATAAATACAAGAACTTATAGATTTTGTGCCATGTTATCTTTTTTTTATGTCGTTATCATCCTCCTTATTTGATAATGCATACTTTTTATTTCAACATATTTGAATAAAATGTGTTACATTGAATTTAAATTCCATTATGTTTCTATTTATTACATGTAATAATTATGAATTTATTTATTAATATATGTGATTTTTTCCCCATTTCTTCCAAAAGTTATATAATATCCGACATGCAATATTTTTTTATATATTTATAAATATTTATTTTTATAATTTTATTAATTTCAATAAAGATAAATTACCCTCATAACAAAATATAAAATTTGTTGCTACATTATTATAAAATATAATATTTTTTATCTAACAAAAATATATTGTAATAGTTTTTGGAACCCATTATGAGGCACATTTTATATTTATATGTCACCCATAAAATTCCATGAATGTCCTTGGTCAATGATCATTCCTAGAATACCCTATTTTCTCAAGCATACTGGGTAAAATAAAGTTAATAATATATTGAAAATGATCTTTAGATATTTTTGTGGGATATTCAAAGAGTGTTGTTCAATTTCAATATGACAATACTAAATTGGATTAGAATAATAAAAGAAACATGGTATAAATAACTATATTTTATAAATCAAGATCAAGAGGTATCCCATAGGCTCATTTAAAGAGTGATTTGATCTTTTTATTCACCACAATTTTATATTTTGTTACCCTAGTGGAAATAAGGTTTAAAAGTTATACTCATGCTAAAAACATATTCTTGTTCATTCTTAATTTTTTAGAAATATTTCAACAATAAAACCAACCTTGAAAGTATAAACATAATCATTAATTATAGAAGTTTTCCATTTTTTCCAAATATATAAGAATATAAGAAGGGAAAATATTTGACAAGAGATTTAGTTCTTTGGGGAATCCTTTTCCCAAAACTACTAAAATTATGAAACAGGGTTTCGATTGTTCCTTATACTAGAGATGGGGAAAAATCCCAATTAACATTTATTATCTCTCATTTTCACATTTAATATTTTTTGAGTATAACTTGAAAATGTATCTATAAATTTATTTTTGAGACTATAATTGAGAATGGAGTTGAATGGTTATACCATATTGATGATGGTAGCCTTACAAATTGGGGAAAAATGAGAATTAAGTTCTTATCAAGATTAAATATTGATAAAAAATTATCATGTGCTCCTTTAATATCTATCTATTTTACCCTAATATATATTAATGATTTAAATTATTCTAATTAAGAGAGAAATTTGAAATATAATTTAGTTATAAGATATGACATTTAAGAATACATCTAAATAAAAATGATTAAAAAATTACTCTTCTTATTTTATTGGGGCATATGATAAATATGTAAATTACTAAAGCAATAATTGTACTTAAATTTTATATTTACTATTTGATTGTGACCATGTTCTTGTAGTAGAAATTAGGGATAAACACCCTTTTAGTTCAATCAGTTGAGGAATTAATATGCTACCTTTGTTGGGATATTTTTTGAGGATCAAGATAGTTTCACGAGTCAATATTAACTTGATTGTGATAAATGATCTATGCATAAATACGTCATAGTGACTACATAGTCACTTGAAATTATCTTTTTGATCTTAAAACCTGAAGATGTGTGTAGATATATAAATTAGCCTCTTTTGCCTTGAAATCCTAGATGTATTTATGAGGGA
This sequence comes from Torreya grandis, assembly GCA_037957365.1. Lineage (NCBI taxonomy): Eukaryota > Viridiplantae > Streptophyta > Pinopsida > Cupressales > Taxaceae > Torreya > Torreya grandis. The sequence goes on from JARHVA010002682.1 coordinate 2,344,907, forward strand.
TAGAAACACAAAACAATAGTAAAAGTGTCATGGGACAAGATGACCCAAATCACCCCACCAAATGATTGGACATTACCTAAATATCCAATACTCCAAGGAGGGAAATCAAGCCACACATAGTTATCCCACCTAGTATGATTGTAAAATTTTACTCTTTCACTATGTAAATGTAGTTAATGATTAGTTTTGGTACTTGACATGGATTTTAAGAGCTTTATAATTGGATTATGATTAATCCTAGTGATAAGCATGTAAATTAGGAAGAATAGGGTATGTTTGCTCAGTGTGTAATAGTCTATAGGTGTTTAATAGATAAGTTCCCATCCCCTTTTGAACAAGATCTTGATTTGTATATATATGGATCCATTTGAATAATTACTTATGCCACCAACATATTAGTCTTATTTAATGACCCTAAGGATGGTTTTGATTTTATAAAATAGTCATTATTGGGAGTGGATGGTTCTAAACAATGTGAGTTGCTATCGATTAGTGATAACAACCATAACCATAAAAATTGGCCCAAGTATAGGTGGACTATTTTGACAGTCTAGATATTTTTGTGTAGATAGTGAGATTAATGTATGTGTATAATATAAGAACATAAGGGTTGACTAAAAAGATAGTATGAAAGTGTTATAAGATGGAGAATCAAGAATTTATTTGGGTTATAAATTCATGCATGGTAAATGTGTATCAAGATTATCATTGTCAAGTATTAAACACCATATTTTAGTGTCTAAAAATTACCCATTTTATTTTAGTAATGAATTTGATAGAGTAAAGGATTAAATACACCTAAGTGTGTGAAACACGCTTTGAATTTTTTGGAGATGGCTCCAAATGTATAGTTTCACTCCATATACATTTTAAATGAGAATGAAGTAGTCACTATCCACAAGTGAAATATAAAATATAAAAAGTGAAAGAGTAAGGGTTAGATTAAACCTATGTGTTGGTGTAAACCATGTTACCTTCACATATTATTGGAGATGATGCTTACTCATAGAAACATTTAAGAGTTTAGGGTGCACATACCAAAAAAATTATGTAACTATGTAGGATAATAAGTTTGGAAGGTATTATGCCTTAACCCTCATGAATTTTGGGAAAATTAAATAATTTACTAACCCAAACAAGAATGGTTGAAAAAATATAGAGAGAGATGATTAGAAAACATTCAAATTTAAAATAAAACACTATGTAGGTAAATGAGAGAATCAATCAGGAAAGGTTTTACCATAAGTTTATCAACCAATACAAATGTATTATAGATTCAAATTTAAAATTTCACTCCAATTCAATCAAAGTTTGATTCATGTAAAACTAAAAAATCATGATTGTAAAGGAATGAACAATATTCTCACCCCATCATGTTCATAGGTTTGGTTGTGTAGTTTTATTCAATGTAGAATACAGTGCATGATCTAAAGATAATGGAATATATCCATGCCCTAGTTACTATAGAAAATATAATAAATTTGAATCATAATGAAAACCATATTCCATTCAATTATACCTATGTTTTATATGTAATTTAACTAATATCATGTCCCATGAATCTATATGCTGAATTTGAGAACCTATATCCCAAATTTAATGTGAATTTATAACTCTAAATTTTGTTTTCTTGTAAACTATAATGTATATACTCACACATAAGCACACAGGTGTGTATATGTCTATGCTCAAGTGTTTGTAAAATGAATGAATATTAATAGCATATGCCCTATACTTTGTAATAATGTGCCAATGTTTTTCATGTATCTAAAACATTCTGATATTTGAACCTCTAAAATCTATGAAAGTTGTTCTCTATTATATTTTTTATCATGCAAGATTATGTCTTTAAGACAAGCCCACTACAATTCCCCCATATTGATATGATGGATATATCATGCACATCACTCATCTCTAAATAATAATGATCTCTATCATGTCTTGTATATATATAACATCATGTAATAACATTTGACCATGTGGAGAATATGTCATCATAGTAATGTATGTGTCAACCAAGGCATGCATGTAACATATGGAATGTATGAAATGTAAGTGTCATTTATATATATGTATATCAATGAAATATAATTTATAAGTATATATAAATAAAAATACACAATATAGTGCATGATATAAACCATAACACCACTCAATGTTAGAAAGCTTAGAAAACAAAAGTGTTAATTATCACACATAGGACAAAGGGACACATATAAGGGAGATAAAATTTTGGAAAAATCAAGTCTAAAGGACACACATAAGAGGACATAATATGTTAAAAAAAGGATATCAATGAATGTCACATCAAGTAATCCTAGTAGCTACACATAAATTAATGTATCATGTAAATTAGTAACAACATCAATGGATCATAGAACAAGGGATTAGTTTATACTATTCACATGTATCAATGTCATAACATAGTAAAATGTCATATCATGTGTCACTATTTAATAAATGAGTAGTTAAAAATGATTCTGTAAGTATTATATAAGGTTCAACATAGTACACATGTCTTAGAAATATATAGAATGTAATATTGAAACTTATGGAACAAGATGCCCCCAAAGGGTCCACTATGTAGAGGGGAAACCAAAATTTGAATGTCCATGTGTAAATTTTATGTGTTTTTTATAACTCAAATACTGTGAAATGCATGTGCATATGTAAATAATGTTCCATGTATGAACTCATGTGATAAATAACATATGTAATAGTAATCATATCATGTAACATTCCTGATTTTAGATTTTTTGAATATTTGAATGTATTTATATTTTTGGAATATTTCAAATCTGAATAGATAAGGCCAAGTAACAAGGATTTGAAAATAGGATAATGTAAAGTATATGAACAATCTGTAACATGTGTCAAGGTATAGTGTGTATTAGATGTGATAACATGGCATATGTGGAAGGAGTGGGTGTAAGTCATTTCCCTAAAAATTATTATCATGCCCAAAGATATGTGGGAAGAAAATGGGGAATTTGGAGGAATACATGTACATTCTCATTTTATAATATGTAAATTTTATAGTGACCTATGTGTGCATGATGTTTAGTATACATATATTTTCTTGGGATGGTCCTTCTTTAGATATTGTAATATTGTGGTAATGATCAAATTTGTGCATAAATTTAAGGATCTATTATCTCAATTATTTGATGACTATGAAAAAAAGGATGTGGGTTTATTCCACCAAATGCAAGTAAACTAAAAGTCAATTATGACTTAGGCTATTGGAAGTGATAATGAGGGAAAATATAGTCTATTTTTTTTTTATAAATTGTACATGTAGGAGTTATCTTGAAAGGTAAAGAAATATAGGATCACTAATTTGGACAATTCATATAGGATAGTAGTGAAAATGTCAAGAGTCAAATTAAAATAAAACCATGAGCTATAAGAATGGTCACTATGAGGATATATTCACTAGATAGTAGGATAACCTAGGATACTCCAATAAATAATCATGAAGACATTATGTAAAATGATATTTGTCATTGTTGACTAATGTAACTTATGTTGAGGTCTTGTATCCATTGGTATTAATGTATCATTGTATATGTTATATTTATTTTATGCCTCTTTATACATATAATATTCTAAATTTGGATCTATAATTTGAATGTGTGACATATGATATTATCTATTCATGGCATGTCTGAGTTACTCATGGATATATTCCTTGTTCTTAGTGAGTCTAATATGTTTTAAATTTTGAGTTCTATCCATTTTTGACCATATTTATTTTGAAGATATCCCAAGTTGAATACTATTGATCTATCAATGAGACCTTTTATTTTGTGTCTCAATTTGGGGCATCTATTTATTGAATGCTCTGTAATTTGATGATACTCACAATATACTATGGCATCATATTTTCTTATTGTGGACATATTCAGATCAAGAATTTATGGAGGTAAAAGTGTGATAATATTACATTTAAGTAACATATTTAGTATCACCTAATAATTTTATGGTAATCACAAGAATTGCATTTTTAGTTGAGATGTTTTGTTAGATTGCATGGTATATCATGTGATGATTTGGTTTATGTTTTTTTATTTATTTCCTATGTACCATTTTAGGTAGTTATTTATCATGGTAGTTGAAAGTATCTTCATCAACCTAACATGTATATATATGTCTCCCATGTGTAAATGTAGTACACATATGTAATATAGATGGTATTGAGCTTTTAGTATATATTCAAGGTTTTCCCAATAATTAGTTGTAATTTGTATCATGAAGAGTGAATTAAAATGTGGAACTTACCTTCTTTAGTCTAAGTAATAATTGTTTTTAAAATGTGCCAATTGGTGGCTATATTCTATTATATGATTTGTCATTACTGTGATCTTCTATATGTAACTATTGTAAGTCATTTTCTAATGCATGAAATAATTATATATTGAAGATATTCTTAGTTAATTTAGGATTTATAATATATCATTTGATAATTGTTATGATATATACACCTAAATAAATAGTTAATTAGTTTGGCCTTTATTTTAATTTATACCTACATTATCTTTCAATTCTCTCTTGGTGGACACATCTTGAATAAATTGATCCCATATGACATTAGATTCATATGTATTAGAAGAGTCTTTATGATCTCATTCTATTGATATTTATATGTATTAAATATTTCCATTCTTTCTGATTAGATTCTTGAATAGGGTTAACAATGCCTTTTGCATGTTTCCCTAATCCTTATCACATGTATCCCCACTTTTCTTAGCATTTAAATACAAAATCATATTTGGTCAAATTGATTTGATTAATTCTTTGTTACCAATTATTTGAATATTTCATGTTAAGTATTCTATATATTTTTAAATGGGTTATATATATATATATATTCATAGACATGTTAGATGTATTTGTTTTCATATCCTAGCTATAATTGAAATTTTACTTTATTTTTTGGATAGTAGTAACATAGAACTTTGTAGAGGGAAAATAGATAACACCATCTTGAGGAGATGTGAAAATAATAGTATAAAAATTCATAGGATTATGGGTACATTTTTGAGGTATATAAATCAAATAAAATCTCTGAATATCAAAAATAAAGATAAGCCCTAAGATAAAAAGGATCATGAGGGGACCGGTCTATAATAAGACTCTAGATTGATATTTGAAACCCTAAAAAGATAATACCTTTATTTAAACCCTAGGTTTTTAATAATTATAATATGTGTGTTCAAAATATGTTTTACCCTAATTTGGATTAATGTTTTATATATATCTAATTAAGATATAACTTTGAAATAGAATTCATATTATAAGATATGACATTTAATCATACATATGAATGTAAATGATTGAAAATTAATTCTTTTGATTTTATTAGGGAATATGTTAAACATGGAAAATACTAAAGAGATAATTATATTTAGATTTTAATGGTTGATTATTTCACTATGATTATTTTATAAAAGTGGAAATAAGGGATATACATAACTATGGTTCTCTTGGTTTAGGAATTGATCTACTCTATACACTGGTCAGTTATGCAGTATTGAGTTAGTATCATAGGTTGATACTAACCCTCTAGTAAAAACCATCATTTGGCTAAGTATAATTTAGTGACTATAAGGTCACCTATGATAAACCTTTCTTGATCTATGTTTACAATTATGAACCTTGAAGATGTGCATAAATCTATGTAATAGGCCTCCTTTGCCTTGAAAAGCTTATGAGGGATATAAAGCTATAAAAATTGGGAAGTGTAATAGGATTATTTGGCCATAATCACCCTCACATAATTATGTATTTTTTTAATTTTTTATCAAATACTTTAAGGAGGTAAATCAAGCCACATGCCATTTTTTCATATAGTGTGACTGTGCAATTATGCTCATTCGCTAAGTGAATGTAACTAATTATTAGTTTTTTACTTGATAATTATTGTTTTAACATAGATTTTTAGTGTTTTAGATATGAATTATTACTATTCCTCATGATAGGTATGAAAATTAGGAAGAATGTGGTAGATTTACTTAGTGTGAAATACTATATAGATGTATAATAGATAAGTGCCTAGTCCCTTTTGAATGAGATCTTGATTTGTTTATATGTAGATCCATTTAAATAATTCCTCATGACATTCACATGATGCAATTATGGGAAAAACCTAAGTATGGTTTTTATTATATAAAATATCCATTTCTAAGAGTGGGACAGTTATGACAAACATGAGATGTTATCTACTAGAAATAAAAATTGTAACTATTAAAACTAACCAATGTCTAAGTGGGATATTATGAGATTTTGGAGATGTATGTTCAAGGTATTTATAAATTTTAAATTATAAAATTAAATTCCTATATGTTTATAACAAAATAAAATAAGGGTTAAATCATTAGATAATATGCAAGTGTGAGAGGAGGGTAAATTAGAACCTTGTTTGTGTGTTCAAGTCATGCATAGTAAATGTGTGTGAAGATTGTCATTGTCAAGTTTTTAATACAATATTTTAGTAGGTAAAATATCATAAATAAAAAAAAATACCAATGAAACCTATGAGAGAGTTTGTTTCTCATTTCAATAAGTTAATTAATAAAATTGTAGAAATGATCCAAACACATACAAGTAAATCAATTTTTTTAATTTGTAACAACCCAAAACCCTAATTTAAGTTTCCTTCTCAAGAAAAATCATGAAATATTATTTTACATGATCAAACATAGGATATTAAAATTTAAAAATATTTAAAAACCATCAAGAAATTGAATAAAGAATCATAAATGAATAAAGCACAAAATTCTCATGATTCAATACTCCACAGGGTGGTGAATGATGTGATGTCTATGAAAAAATTACCTAAATTTGGTCATGCCCCCATCTACCAAGATAATCCAATGAGTAAATATTTTAATTTAAACAAAAATATACCTCACCTCTTGTATCTTCCAACTGGTTTATCCATTGAAAGTTCTTATACTAACATGGAATATTATAAAAATATATAAAAAATATGATCATGATGGGAATACTTTCCCCAAGATGATAAGATATATGGAGATGAAATTAAACACTATATATAAATTTGAATAAGAAGGTGTAGGTTCCTTAGAAAAAGATATTGAGATAAAACCTAATGGTGACTCTACTATAAGAACTTTAGAATACACATCTAATTATGAATAATATATTGAATATGCAAATATTCAATCATATGCATTATTCATAAGATCTAAGAACCAAAATAAATAAATTAAGAAGAGTAAGTGTAATAAAATAAGTTTTGAAAACACATTTGAGATAAAAATATGTCAAATTTAATTTGAAATAACTTCTCATTTGTATTTTTTACCCTAAATAAATTCCCTACCTACACCATTAATACATATTTGTCATACATGCATGAAAAAATATGTAAATCCTCTCTACTAACATATATCATGTATCCACCATAAATCAACTTGATATCTCTAACATCATTGACCTAATCAACATGATCAATAATGTATTATTTATAATTCAACCTTAAATAATTTTATAAAGTTATCTAGTACATAAAGGGAAGAAATGATTATAATCCTCCTTCACATTCATTAAAAATAATGGCATCTTCTTCTTCCTCTCCCAATAATTTACTATAATTTTACTCTGATAGTTATTAAAATTTTAATCTATTTTACCTCTCTTTTCATTGGTGGTTATCACCTAAATAATTGTATCATCAAATCTAGAGGTATTGATAGTTTCATGTCCACCAAACTAGCCAATGACTTAGGATTATCTTGTACTAAATATTTTGGTAAATTTTTTTTATGAATTAAAATTAATTACCATTAATTTTTTATATCAAGGATGCTCAAGTGGCCTTATATAATTATCCAAAAAATATAGATAAAATGACCATTTTAGTTAAAAATCTATTGAATATTTATATAATACTTTTCAACACAAGTTTACAAAAATATATGGAGTTGAAATTCAAATTTATTTTCCTTATGAAATGATACTAGTAAAGGAATACACAATTCACTTGGAATATGATTCTAAACCCAATTATACAATTCTAAAATTTGATGACCCTAAGGATGATATTATTTATGAAAAGACATGTCCATGAACTTATATAATGATTACTAAAGATGGGATGGACATATTACAAATATTTGAATAAGATCCTAATGATGAATGGGCCTTGGAGTTTTATGGAAATTGTTCAAAAATATTCTTATGAGGTGGAGTAGTTATCATTTCTCTTGAATTGGATTTTCATACCTTTTCTTATAGGTTATAATTTGAGTGTAAAAATTTAATAAAAATGAATATGAATCTATACTCTTAGGTTTGAGATCCATTGAAGATATGGGGATAACTAATTTAAAATCAAAAGGAGATGCAAGATTTGTGGTTAAACAAGTTTTGGACTAGTTTCAAGTGACAAATGATCAGTTGAAACATTACCATAATGTTATTTGGTATTGTATTAAAATATTTAATGATTTTTCATTATCTATTGTCCTCAGAGAAAGAAATGATAAACCCAATGCATTAGTATATTATTAATTTTATGTTCTCAATTCAATTATATATATATATATATATATATATATATATATATATATATATATTGGTATACCAATGTAATCTACTAGATATTTCTTAAAAAATTAAGTATTTAATTATGACCAGTAGAAAATTTATTATCTTGAAGCATCAAATATTTTTAGACACTTGTATTTTAAAGGAATAAATTTGGAGTATGTATATATATATATATATATATATATATATATATATATATATATATATATATAAAAGTTCCTTTATAGTGTAATAATAAATAATGTTATTTTGGAATCAACTATGTAATAAAGTTATTTTATATCTCACTATTAGATCCACTTTTAAAGATGAGAAGATTGAAGCCAATACTTGAAACTAGATCTAGTAGTGAAATCCAAAATGTCAAAAAATAAATTTATTACATATTTGATTCTATAATAACATACTTATATATAATTTATTTTAAATTCAAAAAATGATGGTTATTAACATGGAAACACTTTTAAAAAGTGATTTAGTCAAAAGGCAAAAAAATACCAAAGGAACATATCTCTTTAGAGGATTTATTTGATGAACATGATAGGTTCATCAAGAAAAAGATGCAAGCTAATATGAAAGGGTCCTTTGATTATGAAAAAGTGAATATTGGTACCTATGAGCATCCAAGTTTTTTTTAGTATTAGAAAATTTTATTTTATTAAAGAACATAAGAGATATGAACCTCTATTCAAAAAATAGAAAGACATATTTTTTTGGTCTTATAAATTCCTAGATTCCTTCAAGTTAAAATATATATGCCACAAAATTTATCTTAAATTGTAAAAAAAAATTTACAATCCTAATATTTCAAACACCATATATGAAGAGTTCAAAAATATTTTGAATTCCAATTTAAGTTTTCCTATGAATCATTCGACATGTGTTTATAGCATTATGCTAAACAGAAAGAAGAGTGGATGAGCACATATCTATGAATATTTTCAAAAATATAATTAAGTTTCATTGAAAGATATTTATCTCTTACCAATCATGGATATTATCATGCAAGATGTGATTTTTTAAAAATAATGTCCATTTTAGATTGTTTTTTTGTATACAATTAATTTTAATTATTACTAGAAAACCAACTTGAAACTACACTCACTACCCCATGGGGTACATATGTAAGGATTAATTTTGGCCTAATTAATGTTAGTGAAAAGTTTAATAGAGTAATGAACCTTTATTTTTGGAATAAAAATAAAAATATTGTTGTTGTTTATCTTAACAAGTTCATAGTGTTTTAAAAGAGAAGTGTTAATCATTATGATAATTTAAGAATGGTATTATAAAGGTGTAGGACCCCTAGAAATTATTGAACCTAAAGAATTCCATGTTTATTATCATGAAAGGATAAATTATAGGTCATGTAGTTTCAAAATAAGGAATGAAAATTTCTATAGAGGATAATCCAATGATAAATACATGATTTCATTCATTCTTTAGCAAGGTGAATTTATTATAGAGATGCATACTAGAATTTGAACAAATCACTAAATAAATGACTTAAATAATGAGAGGAAATGCCTCATTCAAATGGAATATATATTCTAATATAAATTTTTAATGAATAGATCATGCCATGTCTATAGCTCTAGTGTTATTATATACACATTTTAAAAATAAATTCATTATATAAAACTACACCTTATAACATTCCCTGTTAGGTATTTTAATGAAAAATAATGAAGAAGGAATCAATTCTCATATTTCCTTCATGATCTATGAATTAAAGTGTTGGGTGGTTAAGTATTATATAGTTTAAAAACTTCATATGATTTCATGAAGGCTATTAAATAATTCAGATTTACATAGTAAAATTTCATATAGCAATATGGTTCTAGATAAGTCATTAATTTAACCCTAACTCATCAAGAAATTAGGTTTAAAAGAGGTAGTTGGATAGCTAATACCCAATTCTATGATATATATATATATATATATATATATATATATATGGTTTTTTTCTCAAAACCATTCTTTTCAATCATTTTATATAGTCTTTATATTCTTAATTTCATTTGGTTTGATTATATATATATATATATATATATATATATATATAATCAAACCAAAAAAATTTAAGAATATAAGGACTATATAAAATGATTGAAAATAATGGTTTTGTGAAAAAAAAACATGGAAAAAACTAGTGAATTATTATTCATGGGTTTATTTAATTGGTTTTTAGCTGAATAATATTCAGGAATTTCCCACAGTCTAATATATGGATAGTATTTTGATCATCTCAATGTGAAAAAAAATCAAAGTTGAGAGACAAAAAAAATCTTGACATGAAATAATATCCCTTTTCAAAAAGGGTTTAAGAGGAACTTTGTTTAGGTGTGTTGACAAAGAAAGGCATAAATTGTTGTTGAAATCCTTTGATAGTAAGTCTTGTAGAAGTAATTTTTATTAAAAATTATCTATATTCAATATATTTTAGGTTCACTATTATTAGATTTTTTTTTTATAAAGCTAGTATTTATTGAAGAACTTTTAAAATAGTATGGAATTTATTTAATTTTTACCATAAATCCAAACTATATTTCTAGATATACTCACATCCCACTACTAAATATTATTTTATTAAATTAGTAGAATCAATTTCATCCAAATATTTAACTTCAAAAGTGGCATGCAATTTCATAAAAGATACATTGTTGTTCACTTTGAAGTGCCTCAAAAGACCATCATAGATAAAAAAAATTAAATTTTATTATTTTTATATCCTTAGTTTTTTTTTAGATACAATATATTATTTTTTCACTCTTTTTATTTATATTCATAAGGAAATGATAAAGTCGAGTCTAGTAATAATAACATTACTATCAATATTCACAAGCTTGATGATGATAATCAAAATAATTGTGAGAATGATATATATATGAACTATGGGTCAATTTTAACATTATTAAATGATATATTTGGACTTATACACTTAATATACTCTATGGAACCAATTCCATGATCACAATTTCATTAGAACTACCCACACTGCAACTATCTCATCTTTTTGGAGATGAAGGATTCAAAGATTCAATCAAAAAGTAGATATTGGATATATCCAAACTAGAATAAGAAACCAAGAGGAAGTCATAGAAAATTTGAATCACTTTGGATGGGTCCATTCAATATTTTTTCATTGTGTGGTGATAACATATAATACTTAGATTTAGATATGGTATTCATGTCCTATTTCCATATGTCAACATGATATAATTGAAACACTTAAAATAATGATAGTAATTTGTCCCACACTTTGTACATAAGTGAAATAGTAATTGTTTATGTTTTTACCTTATATATTTATTTTACTTATATTTTATATTTTACATTATGTTGTGTGTAAATTAAATTACATGATCATATACCAATGAATAATAAACTACTAAAATTATAAACACAAAGATTAAAATTTTAAGCCCTAAGCTTAATTAGCTATTGTAGTCACAATTTGGTAAATATTTGAAGTACCCAATTTTTGGAAAAAAAATTGCTAAATAAATTATTTATAAATTTCCTAATTTAAATTATTAATTTTGAAATTATATGGATAAATCATAGGTTTATTTATGCATTACTACATTATTAAATTAGAGTTTTGTTTTCTTGTGTGTTCATTTTTAATAAAGAAAGTAAACATTGGTGTAACTTTTGCACAAAGTGAAAAAATAACATCAAAACTAATTTTACCTAATTTATTTAATTATTAACATTAAATTCATAACATCATGTTACTTTTTAATGTTTTTAAAAAGTGACACAAAGCCTTTCTTTCCCTACTCAATCTATTAAAACTCCATTGAGAGATACTAATGAAGTGGAGTCTATGGAACATTGTGTCACTTTTGTATTAAGTAAAAAAATGACACATGGTCCCTTTATTTCTAGTTATTACACTCAATCATTTGGTTTAAAGTGACATAAATTATTTTTCCTACCAAATTTTTTTGTGGATGATGTTTATTGCTACACTCACCTAAAAACAATTATGCAACTCACTCTCTCTCTCTCTCTCTCTCTCTCTCTCTCTCTCACACACACACACACACACACACACACACACACACACACACACATATTTATTCCTCCTTATCAATCATTCATTCCTTGACTCAAAATTGCCTCCTAATATTAATTGAATCCATATCAATTTTATACACCTTAGTGAATTTGTTTCGAGTTAATTTCAAATATTCTTTAATGTGTTACTATTGTTGTTTGATTTGAAAAAAATACCTAGTTTATTTGATGTCAGGTTTTTATGAAGTTATGCACAAGTGACGTGTAAGGGTTTCTCATATGATTTATTAATTGAGGTAGGTTTAATTTACATATTTCCATTTTAATCATTGGTATTTTATAAATGTTCATCTCACCATGTTATCTATCGATATTTATACCTTCTCTCCCATCAAAGAACACAAGAAGTATGAATTAAAATAAGTTCTGAAACCCTCAAACATAGATTCAATGGTACTTGAGATATTAGATACAAAGATAAGACACATAAACATGGAATATATTAATAAGAGGACATGGAAGAGAAACAATTATATAATTACTATGTGATTGTATGATAATAATGGTGTCTAAGTAGTGATGTTTTCCATTTTTACTATAATGACCTGAGTTCAATGTTGCATGTTTCACTAACTAAAATTGAGGCGCATAAGATATAAAGATATGTAATGGAAAAATAATTTATAGATTTAGTGAATAATACAAATATATTTTTCTAAAAATTTATGAATATAAGGAAGTCTCTATAATCACTATAAACTAATGTTATAACATTTAGGAAAATGAACCTTTTAAAAATCTTATATAAATTAAAAGGCAAGGTTGTAAATGTGGTAAATCCCCATAAAGAGACTTACCAAGATAATTTATAGGAACATATTATGTAAAAAGATGGAAAACATCATATAATTATTAAACCATGCCTTATCATCTAACATATCCTAATAATTTCACCCTTAGATGTATTAACTAATGGTACTCATGTGTGAAGGGAAACACCATATAGAATGGTATTAAAATTAGTGATGCCATTAAAACACAAATTTGTGAACTTGAGATCATGGTAAAAAGACTTTATACTTAGTTTATGAAATGGAAAGAAGCATAGAATTTGGTGGCTTCATCAACAAGGGAAGTTTGTCTACCAACATTATATATATTAATAATACCCTTAATTATAAATTATGGAAGGGGAAATAGATTTTAAGAGAATCAATTATTCCTTTTTTATGTTTTATAATTAGGTTCCTAGAAGGGGTTACAAGGAATATAATATCATAATAAATAATTTAAAAAAACCATATGAGGTATATGGTTTCTATAATTCCCCACTTTATAGTATATAAAATTCTATTAACTCTTAATTTTCTCTAAGTAAACTAACATGAAAATAGTATTACAGATAAGAAATAATCAATATAGGAGTTAACTTTTAACTAATTATATCAACATGTGTTAGTATTTACATAAGTAGCAGTGGACATGGTAACTATATGAAAAGGTAAGCGATACACACCATTGCATAAGGAATATTTTGAGGGAGATCTTGAGATGAATTTGACAAAGTCCTTAGATGGGAAACATGTTTAGGAAAGTAAAGTAGAGCCTTTGATTATTCTAGGAACACAAAAGGATAAGAGTTAACTAGTGAAAATATTGGTGTGTACAAAGCTTAATGAAAAAGATATCTAAAAAATGTAAGTTCTTAAAGAGGAAGGTTGGTTAGTAAAAATATATAACACACAAATATTAAGAGTTTAGTTGTATAAAAAATGAAATGTGAGAATAGGAAGAGTAACTACTAGGGAGTGGAGCTACAATTGTCATCAAACATGGATATTATTAAAAAGAGATTTAGTAAATATATATTATGAATTATATTTACATAAAGGAATATATTAATAATATTAAAAATCACCTTAGATAATTTAATAGGTTGTTGGAAAGATTACTAGTTGTTGATTATTTTTCCCATTGTTAATTTTCAAGTGTCAAGATTAATATATTATTGAGTTTCCATTTTCAAAGAAAAACTAGGAAGTAATGTTACATGTTGATTTCTATGTAAGAAATTATATGGAATTTTTTTATGAGTATCTAAGGTAGAGTTGGTCATGTTTTCTATAATGCTTTAATGGATGGCATTATAGGGTTCATCTTTGTTAAGTAAAAATATTTTCTCTAGTATTATCTCATTGTGCCTTGGTGAGCACATATGTAACACTTATATTAAATTATAAAATATGTATCTAGTCTCATTAATTGGGCTTATGCTAGTGGTGCATACTAGTTATTAAGAGTTGGGCAACTCAAAATTTTGGTTAAGTTTTCATGACCCTTTTTGAAATAGTTGATGAAGGTGGCATTAGATAATAATTAAAGTGATCACTTTTTAAATTTTTAAGAGATGGTTTGTGGATCAATATTTATATTTTTTGAAATATAATATAATTAGAAGTAATTTGAATCCAAATAAGTGGGTAATAAATCATTTGCATGATTCATTGTATGAGATTTTATTTGTATAAGTACTTGAACATTCAAATGCATGGATAAATATGTATTTCATGGGACATATTAGATTTTTTAAGGAGATATGCATGGAAAAATGTGTTATATAATCAGATAAAATAAATAAATTAAGTGTTAGTAAGAGCCATATAAGTTTTGTGGAAAGTTATACTTGGGAGTTACCTATTTAAATTTTATGTATATACATAATCTTTCTTAGAGAAATAAAAATATAATTTTATGTGTGAATAAAGAGGATCATACATAGTTATTTACCCATAAAAATAAAAATATAATTATAGATTGGGGCATTAATAATTTTCACATAAAGAAATAAAAAACATATTTCATATGGGTTGAATGGAAGGTAGAAGGAGAAGGTGAAGGAAAGATTATATATAGAACCAATGAAGGTATAATACCAATATAATTCATGAGGATGGATAACCAATAACATTAGGGTATTATGAGATGAAAATATGGTGAGGTTAATAATATGGAGACAACCACACTAGAACCTAGGAAGAGGGGCCATTCAAGTCATAAGGATGCCATGATGATCCACAAAATATAGGAATAACAGTAAATTTAATCTCAAATAGAGGAGAAACACTCCAAAAGGGAAGGATAAACAAACTCTAATGAGAAATAATTCAAACTAATAGAGGAAGATTTAGATACATTAATTTGTTAGGACTTATAGTATATTAACCACACATAGGTTGGGATAGTTCCTACTACAATAATAGAATAATATTATTAGATTGTCATAAATCCAAATAAAATGGAAACTAACTAAATATAATATAGTATACTTCATACGAAATATCTAACAATAAAATAAATAAGGGAGGATTAACAATGCCAAATAGTTTACTTTGACTTACTCTTTCATAGACTGGATGCTACTTGGATTGATTGTGATTGTAGTTGTAAATGCTTGATTAAGGTGCATCAGTGATTTAAAAACACTAATCCTTGAAATGTTGATGTTTGATTTATTTTCTTGAAGAGTTTAAACTTTTATGGATATTCTTTGGATGGAACTTCAGTATATAATTTAAGCTTAGTGGAAATGGAGGTGACTGGCTTCATTTATAGATTTGGTTTGATTAATGAGGGCCATTGATATTGGTTGGAGATAAATGGTGGAGGATGATTGAATTTATAGGAGATTATTATATTATTTATTAGGAATATTAAGGTGGGAAATAGTTTGGGACATTGGACCCATGGAGGATTAAATGAGATTATTTAATTTGATAGTGGAGGTTAGTGGGATTTTAGGTGGATTATTAAATTTGGAGAGAGTAATACTTGGATTATAAAATTTAGATGATGGGGGACATGTTGAGCCTATGACATCATTGAAATTTATAAATAAGGATATTTATATTATAAAATTAATATTATGGGGGACACGCAGATCCTATGGCAGCATTGAAGTTTGGAAGCTGGAAGGGGGTGGAAGATGATGTCATGATGTGGGGATTATTTGATTATTTAATTTTGATAATTTTAGATATTAAATATCCATGAAATTAGGGAAATAATAATTAATTAATTTTTATTAATTAACTAATGGAATAGGATAAAAAAAATTATGGGATTGGAGGTGGTTATGAAAGAAATGACTTAATTAGATAGGGGGTGATGAATAGTGAAGGTAGGGATGTTAGTGTGAATAAAATATTGATTAGTTAAAATTGTCATGGAGTATGAAATTTTAAGTTTCTAAATTTTCCCCATCTTGAAGAAGGATTGTGAGACATGATTGAAGGAGTAATAACTTCTCAAAGAAAGAAGAATCCAAAAAAGAGGTGGATGAAAAATTTGAGGATGATGATGGTGAAAGAATGTAATGAATGATGCAAACTCAAGAGGACATCTAAAGATGAAGGATACATATGTTATATTTAAAAAGAGATAAAATGAAAGAATAAATAGGTGGGAAATGAATACATATGGGTTAGGATGTAGGATGTAACGATGAGATTAATCTATGGATATAATTAACCCACTCAAACTAATGCTTGTATCTTTTTATTTTATATGATGGTGGGCTGAGTTTCCCCAAGCATGTTTTATTTGGGAAAGATATATCTCAATATAAGCTCCACACTTTTATTTTACCCAAGTAACATAGATCTGGGAAAATATCCTTGTGATGAGTTACAAGCTTTATTTGCCCCAAGTTGGGTGAAATCTACAAGCTTAGATAAATAACTAATTGATTGATTCATTTCAATTATAGATCAAGGTTTAAACCTATTACATGGATTAAGTATGGAAGGATGATTTGGGTGGGGGAAGGAATGAGAAGAAATAATGGTCAAGATTATCTCAAAAGCCCTATGTAGCTCAACGTTGCCTGCATAGTCCAAATGTAGTTCTTCCTTTAGGGAAATATGATTATGCATGTGATGAAGGAATGGATGAATTTTAACCAAGGATGATATTAATCATTTGAGATAATGATTATTTTTTGTTATTTTCTAAAGATGATGAATTGATTTGCCCCAAGTAGGGTAGATTAGAGATAAGTTGTAGACTTTGATGTGTCCCAAGTAGGGGAAAAGATACACATTTGGATTACAATTATTAGTTTGGGATTTAAGTAATTGAAAGTAATGATGAATTATAATATTGATGAATATTTCAAATGTGTTATAGGTTGACATAAAATGCATGTACAGATGGTATAATGAATCTTTAAAGAATCACGAAGCATTAAAAAATAAGGCACATGAGGATGATCTAAATAAATAGAATAATGATTTGAAGAATGATGTGATGATGTATAAAGGGATATAAATAAATTATGAAGATAAATTGTATATGCATTGTCTCTTTCCACCTTGACCTATGATTTATTAAATAAATTAATTTCACACAATATGTATGGACTTAATTCATCATAAGGGGTGGATCTCATTACATAAAATGACCAACATCATTGAGAAGAACATATCCCATGGGATGTCATGAAGGGAAAATCAGACTTTATGCTAGGTGAGTAACCAGGAAAAGATGTTTTGAATAATAAAAATATATTTCTATGCATAACATGTGGAAACATTGAGATACAAGATGTAGGTGTATCAAGCAATAAACCTAATCAGATTTTGTGCATTGGAGAAATAAGTAGAGTAAATGGGTAAGCATGGATGTAAAATAAGTATGATCCAATGACCTCACCCTTAATTTTTATGATAATATGGATGAAAGAGGATGAAGAGAATAACTAGGTCTTAGATAAATGGATGATGGTAAGGATGAAGAACTAGCTAGTGATGAGTATGAGTGATTACTTAGATAAGAAAAAAGGGTAATTATGGAAGGCTTATTAAAGGATAAATAACTTTAAAAGTATCTACACTATAATTATTGATATTTTGCAATGGAATGGGATGATTATGGATTAGGCAAGGAATCAAATCAAAGTAGTGAAAATAGGTCTAAGGTAAGCTGAGGAGAAAATGGAATGGTGATGAAAATAGATGATAAGGAAAAACATGGGAAAATGGGATATGGTAAAGTAAAGGAGTAGGAATTCAAAAGGATGACATGAGAGTGAATAATTAGGTGGTATCATGATAAAAAATTGTTGATAGGAAAATTGATGGCAAGGAAGGTGATGAGATAAATGAAATATTTGATGGTGGCTTTGGAGATGAGAATGGAATGGAAAATGTCAAAGGGGTTCAAACAAAAGGGGTAAAATGGAAGATTGGTAGAGATAGAGGTGTGACACAAGGAGGGTTGTCAAATAGTTTGTTAAAAGAGATTAAAAATCTAGATGATTGATTAAAAAATATTGATAGGATGAAAGGGATGAGCTGATGGGTATTGATGAGTAGTGATTGTATGAATAGTTTATTATGAAGGATAAATGGAAAAAAATATTAGGGATGGTAATGGAAATTAATGGTAAGAATGATAATAAAAGTAGAAGAGCTACCCTAAAAAACCCCATGTAACTAAATGATACTTACATAGTATAAATGTAACTCAAGCCAATATAATTCTCATGAAATTGGAGGGATGATGATGAATAATGTTGATTTGAATGTCATTGTTCAAATATGGATGAAATCGTAAGGTTCAAAAATAGATCTTATGGTGTGAATATATTTTTTCAAGGATAATATAGTACCATTTTAGCATGCCTCCTTATATAATTCTCAACATAAATTTTGATGTAAGACATAATGGCATGCATTTTGATATAAAACACCATTATGAATTGGTCATAATGTGCATAATGATTAACCCCCGATCCAATGTAAAAATGACAAAACATATCTTGATATGGAAAAATCAGGATAACATCATTGTCATATGTTGATGGATGAACTCAAGTAAAAGTGTGATAATCACCATGATATGGAAAAGCTATGTTGGCATTATTGATGCATATAGATTGAATCAAGGAACAAAAATAAAATCAAGCAAATAAAAAAGCAATAAAAACACATAAAATTAAAAATAAAAGCAACAAAAAACATCTTATCATTAACCAAGTCAAAATCCTTATGTCAAAGATCAATGATAGATATAAATGGCACCCAAAAAATCATACATGAATAGGGAAAAATGTGGAAAAAATGTTCTTGATGAAGTGACTATGATCTGGGTCAAAATTGATCAAGGATTTGATCCCAACCTAAAATAAGAGTGCTCATAATAACTATGGGTTTTGTGGTTATATATCACTATTATTTATATTTTTTTATGTTTTTGGATTTATTGGATTTATATCTATTTTTGATATTTTTGGCCTTTTATGATTTTTTGGATTATTTAATGTTTTTTAATTTTTGGAATAAATATACACAAAAAGGTGTCTAGGATGTGTGTATATGAGTTATTGAAAAAGGGAAAATTGACTGGAGCAATAGATGTGTAAATAGACATGTAATGAGAAGGATAAATGAATGAATTGTTGGAAATATTGTCATTGATGTCAAAGGTTTAGTATTATTGGTGATAAAGGCCCCATTGCATTTAATGTTGTTTATCTTGGCTAATATGAGTTAATATTTATTTAATATTAATGAATATATTTTTGGTTGCATATGAGACAAAATAAGGGCCCATGGACATGAACATAAAGGCTTGAGTAGCCATTTGTAGTATCAAGTGAGGGGGAGCTAAGTGTTAGCTCCAGGTAGGCCCTTTGCCATTGATGTCAAAGGGGGAGAATAACATGTACAAGTACAAGTGTAGAAAATAGGTACAAGGAATAGGTACAAGTTGCTACAGTAAGGGGGAGTTACTGTATGTTTTTAGATGATAGGATGTGCAGGTGACAGGATGTGGCAATTTTGAGATTGAGGTTGCCATCAATGACAAAGGGGGAGATTGTTGGAAATATTGTCATTGATGTCAAAGGTTTAGTATTATTGGTGATAAAGGCCCCATTGCATTTAAAGTTGTTTATCTTGGCTAATATGAGTTAATATTTATTTAATATTAACGAATGTATTTTTGGTTGCATATGAGACAAACTAAGGGCCCATGGAGAAGTTGAAGAGTCACGGGATAAAGACAAAAGAAGGATGAGACGCATTTTCCCATGAAGAGTCATCTTGGGGAATACCAAGAGTCACCAAGTGAAGACAAAAGAATAAAGGGCGAATTTCTCATAAAGGGACACTTTAAGGAATATGAAAAGTAACCAAAGATAAGGACAAAAGTGGGAAGGACATTTTTAGTCATGAAGGGTCACCACATGACTTTTCAAAGGCTTGAATATAAAGGGTCATCCAAGATTGGTGCCATTTTCCATGCGGATTGAAAGGTCACAAAGGGGGAAGGCCAAAGGTCATTTGGAAAGCTATAAATAAAGGCTTGAGTAGCCATTTGTAATATGTGTTAGGTTGTGGAGCTAAAAGCTTCAACCTTTGCAAACTGAGGAACAGATGGTTGCTGAGTTCTATAGGAACCGGCATCGGCAGAAGGACCGACGATGGCAAAGACCAGTGCAGAAGGCCACCGGCGACGACAGGAAGTCGGCCGACGTCGACAGAACCAGACAAGCAGGGACCGACATCGGTCCCCTGTGTGTTCCAGAACTGCTCGTTTCACGGACAGTTAGTTAAGTGAACAAAGAGTTTGCATGTTGAGACCAGTTAGAGTCTTGTGCTGCGAGGACAATTGTCTAAATTAAGAGTCTAAGTTATTGTTTGAGTTAGGGATCTATTTATAGATCCATTGGCATGTATTGTATAAGGCATGAGATAGAAAGGAAGAGTTCCTTCTAGTTGTAAGATCTGTGAGTTGCAGGTTGTTGCAAGCTCATTGGGGATCTACATGTAAGTTTGGTCTTTGAATTGCAGGTTGCAGGTTCATGAGAGATCAGCTTGAAGTGCTATAGAGTGCTTGATGTACCGGCAGGGTTATTACTAACTGGTTGGTGAGGTGAACACCAATTCTGTGTGTGAGTTGGTTGTTGGGATCATTTTTTGTGTAGGAGAGTGTGTGTGAGAAGAATTACTGAACACTTGAGGTGTGGCGAATCTCTGTAAGGTGAAAGAGTGTGGCGGCTCTTTGTTGTATTCTTTTCTGTTAGTGTTAATACAAGATAGTGTATTGTCTCTCATATTCTGTGCTATTGGTGAATTCTAGTTACTTGTGTTTTTGGTTATTTCCGCATATTCAATTGCTTATATTTGGTAATCATACTGTGCTCTTTCTGAGGAGCAAGATCCCAACTAGTGGCATCAGAGCATGTTTGTTGTTCTAGATTCCTGACAACTGGTATCAGAGCCTTGGTTATAAGTTCTTAAGCTTGATACCAACAATTGGTATCAGAGCTTTTGGTTGGGATACTAACAGATTGGTGTAGATCTGGGTAGTGTGTTTTGATTACAGGTTACTCACAGGGTTTCTGTTTGAGTGGGAGTTGAGCAATGACAGAAAGCAGTCAACTACGAATGGAAAAGTTCAATGGCAAGAACTACCAATTATGGAGGATGCAGATTGAGGACTATCTGTATCAGAAAGATTTGTACTTACCGTTGGGTGGGGTTGCTAGCAAACCCTTGGATATGAAAGATGAAGAATGGGAGGTTCTTGATCGGAAGGCTCTGGGATCTGTTAGATTGAGTCTTGCATCATCTGTGATTTCTAGCTTATCACAGTGTAAGACAACGGTGGAGTTGATGGAATCTTTGGCAAATTTATATGAAAAACCCTCAGCTTTGAATAAGGTATTTCTTATGAAGCATTTATTTAATTTGCAAATGTCGAAAGGTGGATCTGTTCATAGCCATCTTAGTGATTTCCATGGTTTAGTAAACCAGTTAAGTTCAGTCAATATTGTATTTGATGATGAAATAAGAGCTCTCTTAATCTTGTGTTCATTACCTGAAAGTTGGGAAGGTTTGGTAATGGCAGTTTCTAATACTGTGTCTCCTTCAAAAGTCTTAAAAGTGGATGATATTGTGAGTGTAATCTTGAACGAAGAGATACGCAGGAAAAGCACAGGTGAATCATCTGGAGATGCTTTGAGTGTTGAAGGAAGAGGAAGGCCAAGAGAGAAGATAGAGCGTGGGAGATCAAGGTCGAAGACGGGCAAGAGATCCAAGTCCAGGTATGGCAGAATAACCTGCTGGAAATGTGGAAAGCAAGGGCACTTAAAGAGAGATTGCAGATCGGGTACAGATCAGCATGAAGAACATGAAGAAGAAGCAGATGTTGCGGGTTACATTGCACTGGATGCTCTGGTATGTTCTTTGGATAAAGTAGAATCTTGGGTATTAGATTCTGGTGCCTCTTTTCATGCATCCCCACATAGGGAATTTTTTCATGAGTATGTCCAGGGAGATTTTGGAGAAATTTGTGTAGGGGATGGTAAGCCTTGTCAGATTGTTGGCAAAGGCAAAGTGAAGCTGAAACTGCAGACAGGTAACACATGGGTGTTAAAGGAGGTCATGCACGTTCCAGTTCTGAAGCGGAATCTGATTTCTGTCAGAAGCTTGGGTGAAGAGGGTTGCACAGTAACTCTCACAGTAGACTCTTGGAAGGTTACCAAGGGTACACTTGTTATAGCTAGAGGTAAGAAAGTAGGTACGCTTTATCTATCTACTTGTTTTACTGATTCTTCTTCTGGGTTATCTACTTCAGCTGTAGATTCAGAGATGTGGCTTGGTAGGCTTGGTCACATAGATAAGAAGGAGATGCTGGTTCTTGAGTCAAAGAGTATGCTTTCGGATTTGGAAGGCATGGATCGTGATTTCTGTATGCAGAAGAAGAAGGTGAGGTTTCTTGAGGAATCCGATGTTAGTGACAAGAACAGGAAAGCCTTGGTTTTCAAGGAGAAGGTGACAGACAGAGTTCAGCATAAGGTGCAGGGGAATTCTAAGCAGAGCAAGGGTGTTTTGGACAAGGGTTTGATCCAAAAGGAGCTCGCGGGAAAAAGTCAGGTCTCACAAGAAAAACACAGAGACCGACGTCGGTAGGAAAACTGGCGTCGGTGTCCAGACAGGGACCGATGTCAGCTATGTGCAGCCCGACGTCGGTGACTCGGGGCAGACAGAGACCGGCGTCGGCCAGGGGAAACCAATGTCGACGGAGTGGCAGTCGCAGGGAACTGACATCGTTCGGCTGTAGACTGAGATGTGACCGGCATCGGTCACTGAGACGAATTTTGGGTGGACAGCAAGCTGTCATGGAGTCTCAAGCGCCCATATGGAGGACTGAAGGTGTAAGTAAGTTCTCAAATTCATCATTTCCCTTCTTTACACTACTTGTTGCTCACTTATGGCATAGGACCAGGAAGTTATTGAAGAAGCAGAACAGGTAGATCCAGGAAACAGTGGGAGCTAGGCATGAATGAGGATGAGATTCCTTGGAGGAGAACCAAACAGGTGTTTTGGGTAGTGTGGCCAGCTGGAAGTAAGCACTGAGAGACAAATGGATGTTAAGGTTGAAGAAGAGCAGAAATGGATACGTGAGATGGAAGATCAGGGTATTTGATCTTGTATTAGCTGCAGGGCAATGGAGGTTTGTTCATTGTGTTTCTCTTTACCAGGTTGGATAGTATTAGCTACACTATCCTATTTTCTGTATGATGTGCTTGTTGCAGGGTTACATATACAGGTATTGCTGAACTAAAGGTAAAGCTAGTTCAGGGGTTTATCATGGAGAATCTGGGAGCAGCAAGATTCTTTGGCAAGAGTGTGTTCTAGAGACATGGAAGGTCATGTGTTGACTTTGTTTCAGGATGATTGTGTGAAACCGGTTAGCACGCCGATGGTTAGACAGTTCTATGAATAGGTGTCTTGATTCACATAATGAGGTAAAGTGCATGGTATGTACTAAACCTGAGTTTTCCCAAGCAGTGGGAGTTGTCACAAGTTAGGATTCAATCCGGGAAAGTAATACTGAAGGGCAGTTCAGTGGGACCAGCAGCAGGTGCACATGTTATGAAGGGTCAAGTTCTTTTTCTACATGGTTGTAGATGCGGATGTGGCAGGGAATTTGGATGACAGGTTTTGCACCATGGATTTTGTGGTGGTTGGTCTTCAAGGGTGATTTTGAAGATGGATACATAGCCAAGGAAACAAACTAGACGGTGTACAGGTACATGTACAGGTTGCAGCTATTTATCTCCAAGTGGGAGATTGTTAGGTTGTGGAGCTAAAATCTTCAACCTTTGCAAACTGAGGAATAGATGGTTGCTGAGTTCTATAGGAACCGGCGTCGGCAGAAGGACTGACGACGGCAAAGACCAGTTCAGAAGGCCACCGGCGACGGCAGGAAGTCGGCCGACGTCGGCAGAACCAGACAAGCAGGGACCGACGTCGGTCGCCTGTGTGTTCCAAAACTGCTCGTTTCACGGACAGTTAGTTAAGTGAACAAAGAGTTTGCATGTTGAGACCAGTTAGAGTCTTGTGCTGCGAGGACAATTGTCTAAATTAAGAGTCTAAGTTATTGTTTGAGTTAGGGATCTATTTATAGACCCATTGGCATGTATTGTATAAGGCATGAGATAGAAAGGAAGAGTTCCTTCTAGTTGTAAGATCTGTGAGTTGCAGGTTGTTGCAAGCTCATTGGGGATCTACATGTAAGTTTGGTCTTTGAATTGCAGGTTGCAGGTTCATGAGAGATCAGCTTGAAGTGCTATAGAGTGCTTGATGTACCGGCAGGGTTATTACTGACTGGTTGGTGAGGTGAACACCAATTCTGTGTGTGAGTTGGTTGTTGGGACCATTTTTTGTGTAGGAGAGTGTGTGTGAGAATAATTACTGAACACTTAAGTTGTGGCGAATCTCTGTAAGGTGAAAGAGTGTGGCGGCTCTTTGTTGTATTCTTTTCTGTTAGTGTTAATACAAGATAGTGTATTGTCTCTCATATTCTGTGCTATTGGTGAATTCTAGTTACTTGTGTTTCTGGTTATTTCCGCATATTTAATTGCTTATATTTGGTAATCATACTGTGCTCTTTCTGAGGAGCAAGATCCCAACTAGTGGCATCAGAGCATGTTTGTTGTTCTAGATTCCTGACAATATGTGAGTGTGAGAGTTTGATTTGATATTATGATATCTAGCTTAGAAGAGCAATTGTGAGAGATGAATATGATTTGTATTTGTTATATCTAGCTTAGAAGATCAAAGGTGAGAGAGAGGAAGGAGCTGTTGTATTGATCTATCAATTGTTGAGATAGCAACATTGAGAGATAGGTGTGTGGTATACACAAAGGGGTTAGTGCTCCTGTGGGTTGGTGCTCACGAATTGTTGCTGAGTTGGTGCTTGGCAAAGGGGTTGGTGCTCCTATGGGTTGGTGCTCATGAATAGGTGATGGGTTGGTGCTCGACAAAGGGGTTTGAAGCTCTTATGGGTTGGTGCTCACAAATTGTAGCTGAGGTTTGTACTTGGCAAAGGGGTATGGTGCTCCTGTGGGGTTGTTCTCATGAATATATTTGAGATTGATTCTCTATGGTTTTTCCCATATTGAATTTCTACGTTATATCTAGTGTCTCTCTCTATCTTGTGTGGATGTTTATTGTTTGATTTTGATTGCATATCTTGAATGTTTGATTAAGTGGAATTTGGTTAAAGGAAAGATTTATAAGATATATAATATATTGATTCACCCCCCTCTTAGTATATTTTGTGCTTAACAATTGCTATCAGAGCAAGTTCCTTCAACATCTTGAAGGTAGATCAAGGAAAAGCATAGGATGGCCAAGCAGATAAAGAAGGAGAATCAATAATTGAAATTTGTGGTTAAAGCTCTTAAGGAAAAGGTGTGTATCTTGGATTCTAAGTTGTCTATAGAAGTAAAAGAAAATAAGATATTTATTCAGGATCTTAAGAATCAGTTAGAGGTTTCAAATTCAATTTTAACATCAAAAGAAGAAGAGTGTAATCATTTGAAGGATGAGTTAGATTCTTTAAAGGATAATCATGAGAAGCTTATAATCAAGGTTGACAAAGATCATGAAATATTAGTCCAAGGGAGGAAGGATGCAAGTTTTGAAGGCAAATCAAAGAAGCTGATCAGGCAGCCCAATGCTTTCGATTTTTCAAATTCTTTTCATGGCCATTGTTTTGTTTGTCATCATGTTGGTCATAGGGCAAGAGATTGTATGAGAAGAAGCAATGAGTCAAAGGAAGATCTTAGTCACATTCAAGAAAAAGGTATGAGAAATATTGTTTGCTTATGTTGTCATGAGGTTGGCCATATTGCTAGATTATGCCAAAATAAAGTAAAGAGATATTCAAGGTATTATAAAGGATTTAGAAACCCTAAAAAATATGAGAAAAGACAAATTCAGGTTTGGAGACCTAAAATAGTAAAGGTTGATCAAGTTGAGTTTAAGAGTGAAAATGAATTACTTGCTATAGTAGATAAAGAATCAGATAAAAAGGATTGTAAATAATCTCTTGTTACATTTGAGCATGAGCTTTGTCAAGATAAGAAAGTTGCAATAGTTGAAAAGATGAAAAACATCATAAATGATAAGGTTAGTAGGGCAAAAAGGTTAGACATGCTTAAACGGATTCTAAAAGAAAAACACAAGAAGATCAAGGAAGAAACAGAGGAGATGTGGGAATCTCCTGAGATTTATTTCTAGAACCCTATTGTGTAGGGGTGTCGCTTCTAGGCTTTAAGGAGACACTTTTAAGAAAATTGAAGCATGGTGGATGCTATTGGGTCTTGGATATTTTACATGACAAGAAGGTGAGTTGATAGATTAATTTTTATATATTTTGAGAGAATATATTTTTGAAGAAAATTTTGCATCAGTATTATGATTTGAGGCTATTAGAATGATTCTTGCATATGCAGTGTTTCAAATGATTATGGTCATAAGAAATTAGAATGTTGAAAAAGAGATAATAGTCTCAGAGAGAAAGAAAAGGATACTCATGTAGATTAAATCAAGAAGGATCAAAGTTTCAAAGTTCCATTCATCAAGAAGAAGGTTTAGACATGCTCATGGCAGAAGAAACAACCTAAAGATTCTATGATGGTGTAGACAGCTCTACATGTGAAAGGTAAATATCAGCCATGGTTAATTGATAGCAGATGTTTGAGGCATATGACAGGAGATAAGAGTAAAGAAGATCAATGGTGGTATAGTGAGATTCGAAGATAAAACCATTACCAGGATAGCTGAAAAAGGTACTTTAATTTTGGATAATGGTAGAACCAAGACTAAGAATGTTTTATAAGCATAATCTATTGAGTGTAAGGCAAATATGTGATCAAGGATACACATTAAGATTTCATGCTAAAGGTTGTGAGATTAGAAGAAAAGATTAAAATGAGTTGATTATAAATGCTCAAATGATAGGGAACAATGTATATGTTTTGGCAGATATCTTCTCAAAGGCATGATCAAAGGATACATTCAAAGATCAGTGAGAGTTGGGAGTAATTTCTATTACTTCCTGCCATTGATGTTTAGCATCAAGTGAGGGGGAGCTAAGTGTTAGCTCTAGGTAGGCCCTTTGCCATTGATGTCAAAGGGGGAGAATAATAGGTATAGGTACAAGTGTAAAAAATAGGTACAGGAAACAGGTTTAGGTTGCTACAGTAAGGGGTAGTTACTGTATGTTTTTAGATGATGGTATGTGCAGGTGACAGGATGTGGTAGTTTTAGGATTGAGGTTGCCATCAATGACAAAGGGGGAGATTGTTGGAAATATTGTCATTTATGTCAAAGGTTTAGTATTATTGGTGATAAAGGCCCCATTGCATTTAATGTTGTTTATCTTGGCTAATATGAGTTAATATTTATTTAATATTAACGAATGTATTTTTGGTTGCATATGAGACAAAATAAGGTCCCATGGAGAAGTCAAAGAGTCACAAGATGAAGACAAAAGAAGGATGGGACACATTTTTCCATGAAGAGTCATCTTGGGGAATACCAAGAGTCACCAAGTGAAGACAAAAGAGTAAAGGGCAAATTTCTCATGAAGGGACACCTTGAGGAATATGAAAATTCACCAAAGATAATGACAAAAGTGGGAAAGACATTTTTGGTCATGAAGGGTCACCACATGACTTTTCAAATGCTTGGATATGAAGGGTCATCCAAGATTGGTGCCATTTTCCATGAGGATTGAAAGGTCACAAAGGGGGAAGGCCAAAGGTCATTTGGAAAGCTATAAATAAAGGCTTGAGTAGCCATTTGTAATATGTGAGTGTGAGAGTTTGATTTGATATTATGATATCTAGCTTAAAAGAGCAATTGTGAGAGATGAATATGATTTGTATTTGTTATATCTAGCTTAGAAGATCAAAGGTGAGAGAGAGGAAGGAGCTGTTGTATTGATCTATCAATTGTTGAGATAGCAACATTGAGAGATAGGTGTGTGGTATACACAAAGGGGTTGGTGCTCCTGTGGGTTGGTGCTCATGAATTGTTGTTGAGTTAGTGCTTGGCAAAGGGGTTGGTGCTCCTATGGGTTGGTGCTCATTAATAGGTGCTGGGTTGGTGCTCGGCAAAGGGGTTTGAATCTCTTGTAGGTTGGTGCTCATGAATTGTAGCTGAGGTTTGTACTTGGCAAAGGGGTATGGTGCTCCTGTGGGGTTGTTCTCATGAATATATTTGAGATTGATTCTCTATGGTTTTTCCCACATTGGGTTTCCACATTATATCTGGTGTCTCTCTCTATCTTGTGTGGATGTTTATTGTTTGAGTTTTATTGAATATCTTGAATGTTTGATTAAGTGGAATTTGGTTAAAGGAAAGATTTATAAGATATATAATATACTGATTCACCCCCCCTCTTAATATATTTTGTGCTTAACATGAATATGGACAAAGTGAATCTCTCCAAGTATCTCAAGACATATAAGATACCCCTATGTCACTCTAATATCATACTACAAAGAAGTTATTACACTCTAATATGTTAAATCCTATCACACCCTGTAGTAGTATTAAATCACCAATAAGGTCAAAATGGGAAATGGTTTGTTGGGTAGTGACATGGATTGGATGGAGGGATGAATAAAGATGTAAACCTTCCCTTAAGCATAAGGGTACTCGTAAATAATATAATGTTATACATGGAACCAAAAAATTGGTTTTCATCATGTTACTTATCTAAGATACCATAAAAATGGTCTTCACCTTTCGATGAATCATTTCTCTTTATATATATTTTTTTTATTTTTTTGAATGGATATCAAACATAGAAGTCCTTGAGTTTCATGATATTCATGAGCTCATCTAACTCTCATCCACCTTCTATGGATAATTTTTAAGCCCCATAACTATACTTAGTAGTTATGATGTATGAACCCAGCTAATTAGGATAAAACTTACCTTTCTTATCCAATTATACATTTGTTTTCCTTTGATTTTATTTAAGCACAAGGTCACAAAAATCAAATTCTTGATATTTTATTTTATTTTTATAATTATGTCACAAGCTATTTTGATTAGTCTTGAGATGATTTAGTGATCTTAATATTTTCTCATCAAGGATTTGTAACTCTTGTAGTTGTATAACCCAATAATACTCATCATCAATGACATCCTATAATGAAATATGTAGGTAAGGTAACTAAATATAAATATGCAAGATTAATTTGTATCCAAAGACTATGAAATAAGGTGTAACACCTATAGAAGTGTAAAATTTGGTTTAGTAAGATCATAAGGTAAGAAATAACTATAAATTCTAATCATGGCCAACATTATTAACAATCCTTTTGAGGATTTTAAGGATGATTTTTTGGATGACTCAACTTAGACATTACCTTGTGGATAATAATGAGTGGAACATCTATGTAAGATATGTAATTAGGAATAGATGGATTTGACATCCTTGTTCTTTAAGTATTTTCCATTATTAGAAATTATGTTGGATGGTATGCCATAGTAGAAAATGATATGATTAAAAATAAATATATATATATATATATTATCTTCCTTATTACATAAGTGAGGGATTATCTCAACTCATTTTATAAAATACTCGATAGTAGTTAGGATGTGTTTAGACCATTAGATAAAGTGGGGTTTATATTCCCTATGAGATTGAGTCCCCCCCATTTTGAAAATTAGAAAGTAGTTGTAATCAACTGTAATGCTTATAATGGAACATGAATAAGGTCACCATGCTTCTATAATGTAAAACACTTTTTGACATATGCACATGCATCAATTTCCATAGTTAGCCAATAGTATCATATGTGAAGAATTTTATTATTAAGGTCTATCCACTAGTATGGATCCCAAAAATTTAGTTGTGAATGTCTTTGATATCTAAATCAACCTCTATTAAATTTAAACAATGAAGCAAGGTTTCATCATAGCCTCTATTATAGAATGTGTTGCCAACTAAGGTATATTGGGATGTGTTATGGATGAAATATTTATGTTAGTTACATGATAAGTCTTTTAAAAGGATGTGATCATGAAGGTAGATGTAAATATATGTTATACCAGGGTGAACTAGGACCAACTATCTCACATACCATTTTGATTTCTAGGTTATCATATGCAGGGATGATGAGTTATTTAATTATGAACTGATATTGATGGATATCCAAAGGCATTTTAAGAAGTGAACCAATAATATCCATGGAATCTAATGAATTTTTATTGGCCCTTGGTACTTACTCAAATTTTATGTGATCAAAATATTTCTTAAGGCTACCTACCATGGCCTTGTATGGCATGATTTTGTCATCTTTTTTTGATATTGATCATTCACTTTATTTATGATTAACTGAGAATTACCAAAGACTTAAAAGTATTGAATTCCCTATTAGATGGAAAAGCAAATTGCTACAAGAAGGGAATCATATTATATAATATTATTTGTACATAAAAAATTGATGTGAAAATACTTGGGGATAATATCTCCTTTTAGTGTGAAAAACAAAACATCTACCCCTAATCCCAAGGATTTGAATGACCCATTAAAATAGATCTTTCATTGATTTGTTTCTTTAATGGAGAAAATGGACTCATTTGGAAACCCAAATGTTAATGTTTATATATATTCTAATATAATTTATGATAAATTTATTAGAAAGGACCTACCCTTTAATATATTTTTGATTGGTGTATTTAATGTCAAATTCACTTAAGATCATTATGTAGTTGGCCATATGAAATGCCAATATTGTTTTAGATAGAAGATACTTGAATGGATCAAATTTTGTAATGATGATGGTCTGATTGTTGATTATGTAGTGTAACAAATTTTGGGAGGTAAAAAATGCTACTAAACATACCTTTCTAAGAGATGAATAATTATGTTCATAGGAAACCAATATCCTGCTAAAGTGATAAATTGTTATTTCTTTACCATTTTCATTATGTTGAGCTAAAAGTGCCCCTAATGCATGTTGAGTAGATGATATGTAAAGTAATAATGACTTGCTTTGTGTTGGAGGGGCCAACACTTGTGGATTAGCCAAATATTATTTTATTTAATCAAATACCTCTTAGCAATCCTTGTACCATTGGAATGAATTTCCTTTTTTCAATGTGTCTGTGAAGTGATGATAATAGTATACAAGTTGTGAAATAAATCAATAAATTACCTAATTTTTTCCTTGAAAGCTACACAACTATCATAGATTAGATGATGGAAGAATTTATGTTATGGCCTTGAACTTAGTTTTATCTACTTCAATACCTCACTTGGAGATAATGAAACCCAAAAACATTTTATATAAGATATCGAAGACACACTTCTAAGGATTTAATCTGGCCTTATATTCTTGAAGTCATTTAAAGATCCTATGCAATTTTTTTGGATGTTATTACTTGTGTTTTTTTATTTCCAAGGATATAATTCACATAATCTTCCACAATATCATGAACCATATCATAGAATATAAAAAGCATGGTTATCTACTAATTAGCGTCATCATTATTCAATCTAAAATGTATGTAATGATAACAAAACATTCCCCATGGGGTGGTGAACATAGTCTTATGCTGATCTTCATGTGTTATCTTAATTTGGTTGTATCCTAAAAATCCATACATAAATGATAAAATCTCATATCCATAAATGGAATAGACTATCATATCAATATTGGGAAAAGTAGAATCATCCTTTGGGTAAGTTTTATTGATATCATAGAAATTAGTCCAAATGTATATTATTGATTTTTTTATTGATATGAAAAATATTGGAGATCCACAATTAATAATCAATAGGTTTGATGAAATCTATTTATAAGAGTTTTCAAAGATCTTTCTTGACCAAAATGGTAATATGAAGATCCATTTTCTATAATTTCTGGTTGATGGGTTGAGTGTCTATATGTACTAAAATATGACATAAGACTAATGACAAATTTAATCTAGGCATGTTAGAATAAGACCATGTGAAGATATCAATGAATTATTTGAGGATAACAATAACAAGCTCACATTATTATTTAGTGAGAGAGGCATTAAGCTTAATTATCTATGGATTATCCCATGTATGAAGGTTGAACTCAATGGTATCTTCCACAAGTAACATGAAACCATCCTACATTAAAGTAAGTATTGAAGGGAATGACAGTCTTCATGTAAGTATGACCTAATTTTTTCATTGGGCTTTCCCATATAATAATAATTAGAGTCATTAATTTTAGGCATTGACCACTCATTGAATGTTTGTGGATATTCTTAGACTAACCATTCAAATGTGTGTTTCTATTTAGGACTGATATCTAAACTAAAGATGATGTAGGGAATTCTAGGACTTTGTGATTTATTAAAAAGAGAGTGAATTTATCCATTCATTGGTACCTCAAAAAGGTTTTCACTAATGAACATATATACTTTTTAATTTTTTCACTATCTGATAGTACTTCAAAGATATTTTCACCCAATGATAAAAATTAAAAATATCACACCATTACTTACTCTTTCATAGATTAGATGTCACTAAAATTGATCATAATTGTAGTTTAAAAGGCTTGATTAAGGTGCGTCAATGATTCAATACCACTTCTCCTTCTAATGTTGATGTCTGATTGATTGGATTGATGATTTGAAGCTTTGATGGATAGTCTTTGGATGACACTTCATTGTATAATTCAAGATTAGTGGAAATAGAGGTAATGGATCCATTTATAAATTTGGTTTGATTAATGAGATCCATTGATATTGGTTAGAGATTAATAGTAGAGGATTATTAAATCGATGGGATGTTATTAAAAAATTTATTGTGAATTTTAAGAGTGATTAGGAGTGATCAAATTGATTAATTTGAACCAAATTCCTACTTAGAAGTCAAAATCATGAAGAATGTGTGGAAGAAACTTCACAGAGGAGGCCTCATAGAATTTATGCTAAGGGTAAATGACCATGATGGTGACTTATTAAAATAATTCATTGTATCATGGAATAAGAGGGTTATTAAAGTAAGAGGAAAATAGTTAATTTACATAATATTCTAAGAAAGCACACATTAATATGGTTCTTAAGGATTGGCAAAGGTATTTGTAAGTTTATTAGTGTGTATGATGCTTGACTAAGTTTGGAAGGTCTGTTTGATTACCTACAATCCTATTGAGAATACTTATAGATCCTGGAAAAGGTGAGTGAACATATTGTGTGTACATAGAGCATTTAAAAATGATGTGTAGAGTTGTTTGTCGATGCAAATCTTGAATTGGTAAGGTATATGGAGAGGTTTAAAGAATAGTTTTTAAAACCCTGCATACATGACTTTATGCTCCTTATGAACCAAGAGAGAGTTGAAAAGGTTGAATATAGTTACCATTGTGTATAGCAAAAGATTGGATAAGGAAGTCTATGTGCCATAGAGATTAAAAAAACTTTATAGAGATTTGAAACCCCATTTGAAATGTATATGAGCAAATTGTATTCTCTCAGGTGCATATAAAGGTTATAAACACTGAACTAGGGTTTTGGAGAGAGAAGGGGTGTATAAATTGTTTCAACTAATGAAATTGACCAAAACTTTGGGATATGGTAGATTTTAAATCATTTGAACCTATTATGTAGTTTTTAAACTTGTTATGTACTTTTACATATGCCAAGAGAAGACTGTGTGGGTTTCTAGGTAGAGTAGACCTAACTAGGCCTAACAGTGCCTAAAAGGAGGTAGTAAAGGGTTATAGAAGAAGAGTTAGGGACTAAAAATTCATGGAGAGAATAATATTAATAGAGGGTATTATAATTTGGTGTTATTTTGGAATTTACCATATTTATGGAGCCATACAAGTAGTTTTAGCCTATAAAAAGGCTACAAAGAGTGACTATAACAGTGGAGAAAGTTGACAAGATTGAGAAATAAAGAAAGAAAGGAATTATCAAGGGTCTAAAAGATAATAAGAGGTTCTTAGGATCATGTGAATAATATTTAGACCCATAAGAAAGGTAAAGGACTTATGAACCTTAAATTGACCATTTGGACCTTGGTTTAATGAGTGATGATCAATAGAGAAGGAGTTTGTGGATTTTATTGATCATCCTCTACATCAGGAATCCACAAGGATGTCATGTAAAGGAAAAAAAACATACAAATATCAATAAATAAAATAGAAACTCTTACAGAGGTTTTTTTAAACCAATAAGTTCATTAAAATAGATAAAAAGGGGTTTCCTTGCTCAAACCTTCCACACTAATGGCTTTAAGTCTACTTGAAAATAATGAAGTATATTATGCTTAAAGGTAAGTATACCCTCATTTTTTCCCATCACTTTCCCTTGATAAACCATTTTAGGGTTAAAAAATAAGCCTTATTGATTACCTCTTAAAATCCCTAAAGAACACTTCTCTCACACACCAAATCAACTAAGGTAATCTCATCATACACTAGGGCCTTATATTCTTACTGGTAAAACATGATGAGACCCTTTGGGGGTTTCCTTGCTCAAACCTTCCACACTAATGGCTTGAAGTCTACTTGAAAATAATGAAGTATCTTAGGCTTAAAGGTAAGTATACCCTCATTTTTTCCCATCACTTTCCCTTGATAAACCATTTTAGGGTTAAAAAATAAGCCTTATTTATTACCTTTTAAAATCCCTAAAGATCACTTCTCTCACACACCAAATCAACTAAGGTAATGTAATCTTACACCAGGGCCTTATCTTCTTACTAGTAAAACATGATGAGACCCTTTGGGGTAGGGAGGTTGCACTAGAAGGGTCCTCCACTAAGGAGGACTTCTTTCAGGAATATCTTACCTTAGGGTCCCATTGCCTAATAACCATTCTTTCCCATATTATCCCAAATTCTAAAATCTCAACTAGGGATCCTCCCCTAAAACTCTCTATTTATCAAACCTAAACCACTCTTGCTAGATGAAGGAACCTTGGTGGAAGTCATGGGGAAAGGTAAGAGTCCCATAGAAGATGCCATAAAAACCAAAAAAGACAAGATAAAAAGGTTTAATAAGAAACTTAATGAGGTATGGATGTGTTTAGCATGTTTAATCCAAGATTAGAATGATATGAATAAGGAGGTTGCTAAAATGATCTAATTTTTCACTCAAACAACAAAGGTAGAAGGGACCACCCTGAAGTAACATATCATGGAGGAAAATAATTATTCCCATAATCTCCCCTAAACAAACCCCACCAAGAAGACCCTTGTGAAGGAATAAATGTAGAAGATACCAAGAATAATCATACATAAGGAGGATGTAGAAGGCCCCAAAAATAGAACTGGGTCCAGAATCATAAAGAACAAATAGGTCACACAAGAGAAGGTGATCAAGGATGATAAGGTACCTATGGAGGGATCCACCCTCTTAGAATAGTTTTTCTATTTACTTTCTTTTTGCTTTTCCCTCCATATAGTTAGTTAGCTTCTAATATTATTTTTGTTTTTTATTTTTTAGCTCGTGGGGTTTGATCCTATTTACTACACTTTTAAATATATTTTGGTTCTTGGTCCCTATAAAACAAGTATTTTTACAATATAAAAAATAAATAAATAAATAAATAGGTGGGGACATTAGAAACATGGAGGATTAAATGAGATTATTTAATTTGATAGTGGAGGTTAGTGGGATTTGAGGTGGATTATTAAATTTGGAGAGAGAGGAATCTTTGGATTATAAAAATAAAATTATAGGAGACACATGGAGCCTATGGCATCATTAAAATTTGGAAATAATGATATATTTATTATAAAATTTAGATGATGGGGCATAGGTGGAGCCTATGGCATCATTGGAATTTACAAAGTGGAAGGGGGTGAAAAATGATGTCATGATGTAGGGATTATATGATTTTTGGATTTTGATAATTGTAGATATTCAAAATCCATGAAATTAGGGAAATATTAATTAATTAATTTTTATTAATTAACTAATTAAATAAGATGCAAATTTTATGGGATTGGAGGTGGTTATGGAAGAAATGACTTAAATAGCGAAGTGTCAGGAATCTAGAACAACAAACATGCTCTGATACCACTTGTCAGGAATCTAGAACAACAAACATGCTCTGATACCACTTGTTGGGAGGGGAGGTGGAAGATAAATCCAAGAACAAACACACCTGTTCTAATTCCACCTCCTAGGATCTTGCTCCTCAGAAAGAGCACAGTATGATTACCAAATATAAGCAATTGAATATGCGGAAATAACCAGAAACACAAGTAACTAGAATTCACCAATAGCACAGAATATGAGAGACAATACACTATCTTGTATTAACACTAACAGAAAAGAATACAACAAAGAGCCGCCACACTCTTTCACCTTATAGAGATTTGCCACACCTCAAGTGTACAGTAATTCTTCTCACACACACTCTCCTACACAAAAAACGGTCCCAACAACCAACTCACACACAGAATTAGTGTTCACCTCACCAACCAGTCAGTAATAACCCTGCCGGTACATCAAGCACTCTATAGCACTTCAAGCTGATCTCTCATGACCCTGTAACCTGCAATTCAAAGACCAAACTTACATGTAGATCCCCAATGAGCTTGCAACAACCTGCAACTCACAGATCTTACAACTAGAAGGAACTCTTTCTTTCTATCTCATGCCTTATACAATACATGCCAATGGGTCTATAAATAGATCTCTAACTCAAACAATAACTTAGACTCTTAATTTAGACAATTGTCCTCGCAGCCTAAGACTCTAACTGGTCTCAACATGCAAACTCTTCGTTCACTTAACTAACTATCCGTGAAACGAGCAGTTTTGGAACACACAGGCGACCGACGTCGGTCCCTGCTTGTCTGGTTCTGCCGACGTTGGCCGACTTCCTGCCGTCGCCGGTGGCCTTCTACACTGGTCTCTACTGACGTCGGCCCTGCTGCCAACGCCGGTTCCTGTAGAACTCAGCAACCATCTATTCCTCAGTTTGCAAAGGTTGAAGCTTTTAGCTCCACAACCTAATAATCTCCCACTTGGAGATAAACAACTGCAACCTGTACCTGTACCTGTACACCGTCTAGTTTGTTCCCTTGGCTATGTATCCATCTTCAAAATCACCCTTGAAGACCAACCACCACAATATCCGTGGTGCAAAACCTGTCATCCAAATTACCTGCCACATCCACATCTACAACCATGTAGAAATAAACCTGAACTTGCATAGCATGTGCACCTGCTACTAGTCCCTGTAAGAATCCACTGAACTGCCCTCCAATGGTTCTCTCCCGGATTGGCTCCTAACTTGTGACAACTCCCACTGCTTGGGAAAACCTAGGTTTAGTACATACCATGCACTCAACCTCATTATGTGAATCAAGACACCTGTTCTATGAACTGTCTAACCATCGGCGTGCTAACCAGTTTCACACAATCATCCTGAAACAAAGTCAACACATGACCTTCCATGTCTCTAGAACACACTCTTGCCAAAGAATCTTGCTACTCCAGATTCTCCATGACAAACCCCTGAACTAGCTTTACCTTTAGTTCAGCAATACCTATATATGTAACCCTGCAATAAGCACATCATACAGAAATAGGATAGTGTAGCTAATACTATCCAACCTGGTAAAGAGAAACACAATGAACAAACCTCCATTGCCCTGCAGCTAATACAAGATCAAATACCCTGATCTTCCATCTCACGTATCCATTTCCGCTCTTCTTCATCCTTAACATCCATTCGTCTCTCAGTGCTTACTTCCAGTTGGCCACTCTACCCAAAACACCTATTTGGTTCTCCTCCAAGGAATCACATCCTCATTCATGCCTAGCTCCCACTATTTCCTGGATCTACCTGTTCTGCTTCTTCAATAACTTCCTGGTCCTATGCCATAAGTGAGCAACAAGTAGTGTAAAGAAGGGAAATGATGAATTTAAGAACTTACTTACACCTTCAGTCCTCCATATGGGCGCTTGAGACTCCATGACAGCTTGCTGTCCACCCAAAATTCATCTCAGTGATCGATGCCGGTCACATCTCAGTCTACAGCCGACCGATGTCAGTTCCCTGCGACTGCCTTCCTACCGATGTCGGTTTCCCCTAGCCAACGCCAGTCTCTTTTTGCCCTGAGTCACCGACGTCGGGCTGCACATAGCTGACGTCGGTCCCTGTCTAGACACCGACGCCAGTTTTCCTGCCGACGTCGGTCTCTATGTTTTTCTTGTGAGACCTGACTTTTTTCCATGAGCTCCTTTTGGATCAAACCCTTGTCCAAATCACCCTTGCTCTGCTCAAAATTTCTCTGCATCTTGTGCTGAACTTTGTCTGTCACTTTCTCTTTGAAAACCAAGGCTTTCCTATTCTTGTCACTAACATCAGATTCCTCAAGAAACCTCACCTTCTTCTTCTGCATACAGAAACCACGATCCATGCCTTCCAAATCTGAAAGCATACTCTTTGACTCAAGAACCAGCATCTCCTTCTTATCTATGTGACCAAGCCTATCAAGCCACATCTTTGAATCTACAGCTGAAGTAGATAACCCAGAAAGAGAATCAGTAAAACAAGTAGATAGATAAAGCGTACCTACTTTCTTACCTCTACCTATAACAAGTGTACCCTTGGTAACCTTCCAAGAGTCCGCTGTGAGAGTTACTGTGCAACCCTCTTCACCCAAACTTCTGACAGAAATCAGATTTCACTTCAGAACTGGGACGTGCATGACCTCCTTTAACACCCATGTGTTACCTGTCTGCAGTTTTAGCTTCACTTTGCCTTTGCCAACAATCTGACAAGGCTTACCATCCCCTACACAAATTTCTCCAAAATCTCCCTGGACATACTCATGAAAAAATTCTCTATGTGGGGATGCATGAAAAGAGGCACCATAATCTAATACCCAAGATTCTACTTTATCCAAAGAACATACCAGAGCATCCTGCGCAACGTAACCTACAACATCTACTTCTTCTTCATGTTCTTCATGCTGATCTGTACCCGATCTGCAATCTCTCTTTAAGTGCCCTTGCTTTCCACATTTCCAGCAGGTTATTCTGCCATACCTGGACTTGGATCTCTTGCCCATCTTCGACCTTGATCTCCCACGCTCTATCTTCTCTCTTGGCCTTCCTCTTCCTTCAACACTCAAAGCATCTCCAGATGATTCACCTATGCTTTTCCTGCGTATCTCTTCGTTCAAGATCACACTCACAATATCATCCACTTTTAAGACTTTTGAAGGAGACACAATATTAGAAACTGCCATTACCAAACCTTCTCAACTTTCAGGTAATGAACACAAGATTAAGAGAGCTCTAATTTCATCATCAAATACAATATTGACTGAACTTAACTGGTTTACTAAACCATGGAAATCACTAAGATGGCTATGAACAGATCCACCTTCCAACATTTGCAAATTAAATAAACGCTTCATAAGAAATACCTTATTCGAAGCTGAGGGTTTTTCATACAAATTTACCAAAGATTCCATCAACTCCACCGTTGTCTTACACTGTGATAAGCTGGAAATCACAGATGATGCAAGACTCAATCTAATAGATCCCAGAGCCTTCCGATCAAGAACCTCCCATTCTTCATCTTTCATATCCAAGGGTTTGCTAGCAACCCCACCCAATGGTAAGTACAAATCTTTCTGATATAGATAGTCCTCAATCTGCATCCTCCATAATTGGTAGTTCTTGCCATTAAACTTTTCCATTCGTAGTTGACTGCTTTCTGCCATTGCTCAACTCCCACTCAAATAGAAACCCTATGAGTAACCTGTAATCAAAACACACTACCCAGATCTACACCAATCTGTTAGTATCCCAACCAAAAGCTCTGATACCACTTGTTGGTATCAAGCTTAAGAACCTACAACCAAGGCTCTGATACCACTTGTCAGGAATCTAGAACAACAAACATGCTCTGATACCACTTGTTGGGAGGGGAGGTGGAAGATAAATCCAAGAACAAACACACCTGTTCTAATTCCACCTCCTAGGATCTTGCTCCTCAGAAAGAGCACAGTATGATTACCAAATATAAGCAATTGAATATGCAGAAATAACCAGAAACACAAGTAACTAAAATTCACCAATAGCACAGAATATGAGAGACAATACACTATCTTGTATTAACACTAATAGAAAAGAATACAACAAAGAGCCGCCACACTCTTTCACCTTACAGAGATTCGCCACACCTCAAGTGTACAGTAATTCTTCTCACACACACTCTCCTACACAAAAAATGGTCCCAACAACCAACTCACACACAGAATTGGTGTTCACCTCACCAACCAGTCAGTAATAACCCTGCCGGTACATCAAGCACTCTATAGCACTTCAAGCTGATCTCTCATGAACCTGCAACCTGTAATTCAAAGACCAAACTTACATGTAGATTCCCAATGAGCTTGCAACAACCTACAACTCATAGATATTACAACTAGAAGGAACTCTTCCTTTCTATCTCATGCCTTATACAATACATGCCAATGGGTCTATAAATATATCTCTAACTCAAACAATAACTTAGACTCTTAATTTAGACAATTGTCCTCGCAGCCCAAGACTCTAACTGGTCTCAACATGCAAACTCTTCATTCACTTAACTAACTATCCGTGAAACGAGCAGTTCTGGAACACATAGGCGACCGACGTCGGTCCCTGCTTGTCTGGTTCTGCCAACGTCGGCCGACTTCCTGCCGTCGCCGGTGGCCTTCTGCACTGGTCTCTGCCGACGTCGGTCCTGCTGCCGACGCCAGTTCTTGTAGAACTCAGCAACCATCTGTTCCTCAGTTTGCAAAGGTTGAAGCTTTTAGCTCCACAACCTAACACGAAGGGGTGATGCATAGTGAAGGAGAGGGATGTTGGTGAGAATAGAAGACTAGTTAGTTAATTTTTTTGTGAAGTGTCTAATTTTAAGTGTCTAGACCTAATTATAATCTACCTTAAGGTTAAATCATTTTTATTTAGCTAAATGGAATAAATTTTTATAATTTCTAGGGATTGATGCATTTAGGAGAAAATAATTCAATAATCAATCTTAAAACAAATCACACCATAGCTAATTTTGGAACCAATATAAAAATTATCCATTAAACTAAATATCTTATTCATATTGCGCATGCCAACCATGGGAAGAGATAATCCTATCACATAATTAATTACAACCATGAAAAGTCCTATATGAGGTACACAACCTATGGTTTTTGCACTTGTTACACTAAGAACAAGTTATACCACTACATACACCAACTCAAGTGTTAGGATCAGGATCTACACCACCCTCAAGATTAAATATTAGTGATTGAGGTAGAATAAATTAATCAAGATAAAATTTAGGAGAATGTACTTATGAAATAAGTAGCTTTTAGGCTATGAAAACTTTCCAATAACAAAATTTAATGTATAAAATGTCATGAAATTAACAAAGTATAGAGTTTTAAATGTTTTAGAACATGTAAAAAAGTATGAAATAATTTGGAACACTAAGGGAATAACTATACCCCACCAAATAGTAATCCATTTTTATACCACCCATCTTGATAGTGCACATAATTGTTATCAAAAATATGATTCACATTTCATATTAATGGACTATGATCAGTTGAGTTAAGCTTTTCTTAAGGATTTTTCCATCCCAAAGTTCAGAAAATAAAGTATATCTACACTAAAGGAGATTAAGTAAGATGCCGCAAAAATGATCAAAACTTATGATGTAAATTCTTAAAGATTGATCTCTTATATTTCATATGAGATCCATATTTTAAAACATACCCAATGGTTTTTGGGTGGTTTTATTATACTTCTTTTTTAAAGATTTTTCAATGTGTACTTTCATATAACTAATGGAAGATTTGGAAAATATTTTAAGTGCCAAAGTATTTGGGAGTGTATATCCTAGGGTCAATCCATTTATGGAGGGGTATATTCTTACAATGAATACTCAACTTTAGAAGTTAACTTCTAACAACATATATGACACTAGAAATGGGTTGTGGTGGATCAACTATGAATTATACGGCTAAAAAAAAAAAAAAACTATCCCATGTGTAATATTTGAGTGTTACTTAACTCATGTGAAGTATGTTAAGAATATCATGATTACAAGGCCTTGTCGATGGTAAAAATTATTATGTCAATGAGTCAACCCTTTTGCCTATTATGAAGTTTAAGATGGAATCATACTAGTTTAATCATAGGGGGTCTAAAGAACAAGAATTTATCCTAAGGTTCATAGAGAGGTTTTTTAATAATTCTAATATTAATTCAATAAATATAAAATTAAATAATGCATCATTATGTCAAACTAGTTTATTCATAGGGGTTTAAGGAATAAAAATTGATTCTAACATATCTAGAGAGGTTTTTAAATAATTCTTTGAATAATTCAAAAAATAAAATATTGAATTATGTATCATTATATTTCATAAATCAAATAATTATTTAATAATAAAATTAGAATGAGATAAAAAAATAATAATGCAACCTATCCAATAAATAAACATTTATGAAAGATGTAATCTCTTGAAGGAAAGATAGTTAATCTATATAATTTTTTTATCAATGTATCTCTTATATCAATCACTCAATGCCACAAGGTCTAAAATAAAACAATATAAAATAAATAAAATAAACCAAAAAATAAATAAAATAAAGGAAAGTGAAAACCCAACAAAGAAACATAAACTAAAGCTATCATACTCAATTAACACTATCATCTTTAAGACAAAACTTTAAAAGAAACTTAGAAAAAACTAAGAAATATACAAATTATTTTTAATAATCTAATAACAACTTCTACTATAATAAGATAAGTAGAATAACAAAGAAAAATAATAAACACAATTGAATGAAATATAATAACAACTTTAATAAGCAATTCAAATACACTAGAAATAGTAAAAAGCAACAAAAATAATCTAAAACTAAATAATAAATAGTAACAACTAATACTAAAAGATAAAAAAATGTAAACAAGTAATAAAACTAAAACAAAACATAAAAAAAGTGTAATATCAATATAAAACTATTCAAAATAGAAAGGTAAATAATCAAATATAAAAAAAAAAATAGA
The DNA here is from genome assembly GCA_037957365.1 of Torreya grandis. Classification (NCBI taxonomy): domain Eukaryota; kingdom Viridiplantae; phylum Streptophyta; class Pinopsida; order Cupressales; family Taxaceae; genus Torreya; species Torreya grandis. Next base: position 2,388,913 of record JARHVA010002682.1, read on the forward strand.
ATGAAAATAATTTATCTAAAACAGAAATAAAATTCTAACTATAACAAAAATAAATAGAAATATAACTAAAATAAGAGAAATTTGTGATACTTGGAACCATAATCAATTTAGAGGTGTAAAAAATATGACTTTATTGAGAAATAACTGACATGAGTTTTATTAAAAATATAATCTTTATAAGATAATCAACTTACAATCAATGGATTGACAATTTTTTCACAAATTGTGAGGTATTCATCATTATCCGGGTTAAGCATAAGAAGTTATGTGCATATAAATTCATATCTATAATCATAAAATGATATTAATGTCTGATAATCTTCAAATAATTAATTATGAATAAATAAATAAAACTAGATATATTTATGTTATTTAATAAGATTACTTCACCTTTAGAGAAAACATTGTTTGGTTTTTATGCAATTCATTATTCCATCTCAAAGATACTTGCACAAAGGAAGAAAACATGGAAAACTTTCAAACTTGGAAGATTTCATGATACATGTATGTTTATCCTTTTGTTATGATTCTTCAAAATCTTCATAAAGTAACTCTCTTTGAGGTAGTTTTGAATCAAGTTAAAAATAACTTTTAGTTAGTTGCAGTTAAAGTTAATTAAATTTTAAAAATTGAATTAGTTACAAGTTATAAAGTTTATAATTTAATTTTATAATTTAAACTTTAAAAAAAATTCAAGAGATTAGATAATAAATATAGACCAAATTAATAATTATAATGCATGGAAGACCTTTGACTTGTTTAGACATCAATTCAAATAATTATTTATCTATGCATACACTAAATACTAACACTGAAATATTTTCAAATGCTAAACACTAATATTCCATAAATAGTATTTATCCATTAATGATCATAATTAAGTATAATAAATTATAGTATGCTAATTTTATATTTTGATAGAATAAAAAGTACAACTTTTATACAAAATAAAACATATAATTACCAACATTTATCTATCCACAAACTAAAAAATACAAGTACCAAAATAAAAATATACTAATATATCAACTAAATAATAAAAAATACATCAAATGAAACACCAAGTCACTTTGAATCACTCTTAGAAACCAAATATATCAATGAAGTACCCTTATTTGTTTGGTACTTAGTGTGTTCTATTGAATCCATAGGTAATTCAATCAAACTCATACATACACAACTATCATTAACCTCGACCTTGACTTTGTTCAGCACACGAGTCACTAAGGTCTGATCTATAGGGATGATAGTGTGTTTCTTATTTTAAAAGATATTATTATCAGGTATAGGAAAACAAGGCCTTGTAATCAGTGCCAAAAAAGGATTTGAATAAAAAAACTTAGGATTCCAAGCATAATTTTAGGTTGAGTAGGCAAAGTAGCATCATGTGGAATGGATTTAATGATAGTGTGAATTTTTTGGGAAGATTCACTTAGAGTACCTCATCCATAAGAATGAGATATTCAAGGGGATAACCTAAAACCTCTAGATGTACCATGAAAATTCAATGAAAATGAAAGAATATTATCAATCAAATTCTAGAAAATGGGGTTAGATACATCAAATTGGATTGAAACATGAGGTCCATGATTGAAGGACTGAGAAAATGTGATATCATCCTTATTATAACAAAAATTTATACCATGAGAGTTATCCCATGAAGAAGTAACCTCACTTTGTCTATCACTATTTTTTCTTCATATATTTATCCCTGAATCATGGAAGTCTAGGGTCTATCCTGACATGTTTTTGAAATAAAATGAAAAAAAAAATTATATAGTTAAATATCTATAAATTGATATCAAAATTTATTTATTCATTTAAATTTATTCGTAATAAATTGAGAACCAAAACATCTGAAAATTACCAAATCATTTGAATAGTGCCATTACTTATAATTTTCAATGAAATAACTAAGTGCACATTTGAAATCATAGTGATTAATATATTTCAAAATACCAATGTAAACCTTGAACTATATTTCTAACTCTAAAAATCATGTCAATATTTTCCTAATATTCAAACAGTTTTAAAGATGTTCATCAAATCAAACAAAAACCCTAATCATTAGATTTTATCAAACAATCACATACTTTATAGATTCTTGAATGCAACCCAAAAAACATTATAAAATTATATCAATAATAATTTTTGTGTTCAAGTACCCAAATCATTACACAAATCATATGATCCATTTTAAATGAAATGAGTAAACCCTTAAAGTTATGCAACCTATATCACTTTATGAATTCAAAAGAATAATTGGTATGTAAGTAGTCAAAACCTTATATGATATAAATACCACTTGAACCTCTGCATGCAAAAATTACTAAAATATCCCCATAAAGTTGAAAATTTTATAAACATGACTAATTTTTAAAATAACTCAAAAATAAAAATAAAAATAAAATATCTATTTTCATAAATAACTTTTGATACTCATTATAGCAAATGGCTACAAGCCATAACTCAAATACATGTAAAATATATACCATCCAAATTTCAAAATATAAATAGTTAAAACCCTTGAGATTGTAACCCCATTTATTTATTGAAAAAAATGAATCTCTTTCACACTAAATGGCAACAAATCAAACTCAAATGCCTGATAGATATTACTCTATGACTCAAAATCCATGCAACAATTGTATATTTTCAAGCTCAAAAACCTCTTGAATACTTCACATAGTTCTTTGAATTTTTTCAAAACAACATAAAGAGAATAATACCAAACCCAAATTCATTTAAAAAATTAATTTATTTTTCAAGTATGTAGAGATGAATGGGTTTGATCTCTTCCTTATTAGCCATTATGCAACATAATGATAGATTTAGTTGTTTGGAATAATCAACATGACTCAAGAAATCACATATATCACTCACACATATTTTTAAGATAAGTATCATGAAATATTGAAAATAATCATGTGAATAAATTATCAAATAAATTATTACAACTATAATGACAAATGCTATGAAGAATCGCATTCTTAAGATTTTGAAAAGTCTAAACAAACAACTACAAGTTGTATATGATATTTTTACACTTTCCTTCCATATAGCCTTTCATTCATAATGCTATAGTTATTATATATTTAAAACTAAAGAAATAAGAAGCTATTTAACTATGGTGACTATATATAGCATGAAAAAGAAAAAAATACATGCATAGTCATTATTTTACATCTAATTTATGAAAAAACTATATCATTCATGTATCTCTTTAAAATACATTTTAATAAAAATTGAATGATTTCATTATCGAAATAGATATATCCTTATTTTAAATGAATATGATAATAACCTAACTAACAAAATGAAGTCTATAAGAATCAAATAGTGCATATATTGATAAAGGCTCAAGATAGAGAATAGTCAAAACCTTCATAAACTAAAGTTCTTGTATAGAGAAAACTTTTATAGACTTCATCTTCCACCCAGATAGCTTGCCACTAAAAATTGTTGAAAAACAAATCCTATTATGTGAGGTGATTTACATAACTTCTCATTCAATGAGATTTATGGTGATGTGTCCACTATCTTAATGGATATTTACTATATCAAAAAAAAAATCCAATTACCAATTGA